>CAXKVX010001696.1:0-37246 GCA_964058865.1 Eleocharis quinqueflora | reverse complement strand
ACACTTTTGTGTAGGGATGTCAATGGGCCTTATCCGCGGGTATTTTGTCTATTTCGCGGCCTACTCGGCCCGTAAAAATGTCATACTCGACCTACCCGGTCCGCAGAGGTGGACTTAGAATTGACAGCCCGACCTACCCATGGGCTACCCGCACAGGCCCGTCTAATACACCAGTGCATCACAACATCAGCATATCAAATAAAAAATATTTTTTATTATTATTGAATGTATAGTTTGTAATTACTGAATTGTAAAATTTGTGATAATTTTAGAATTTCAGATTAATATCGTCTGATAATTTGATATCATAATCAGCTATCAGTATTATAATCAGCCAAATCAATTCAGGTCTCATATCATATATTAAGACCCAATCTAATTCAATATTATAATCAGCTCATGGATAGCCCATGGGTACAACTTCACAGCCCATAGTCCGCCCCGGCCCGGCCATAGGCCCGGCCATAGACCCGGCCCTCCATGACAATGGACCGGATGGATATAGTACTTGAGCCGGATAGACATATGTGGGCCGATGGACCAGCGGACCAAACTGTGATCCCTACTTTTGAGGGATCCATATCATGCATTATGCATTTGTCATTTCAACGACTAGAAATTGGAATTTATTTTTTTATGAACAAAAATTCAGAATCATAAAATCATAGAACCCAAAGGTACCGTACTTTGCATATATATATATATATATATATATATATATATATATACAGGCCATGCAAATTGGGCCACAACGATTGGTTCTTTGCAATGCATGTCAATTACGTGGTGTCAAAATAAAGGCTCCATGTAACATGTGGTAGTAGTGAATTACACACGGGCAGGGTCGGGTACCCGTGGATCCGACTCGCTCGGATCCACGGGTACGACGGGTTCATGGGTTCGAACTTAAAATATCTAATCTGATCCGTGATAAATTCGGACGGGTTGGGTTCAGATCCGTCCATTTTTGGAATTTTTTTAAATTTTTCGATTTTTTTGGAATTTTTTTCAAATTTTTGAATTTTAAAAAAAAATTCTGCACATTATTTTAATATTTTTTCGATTTTTTCTGATTTTTTTTTTAATTTTCTTGAATTTCTGCACGGTTCCACGGGTCAGATCCTAAGGCGTGTCGAGCACGGGTCTGGAGATTTTGGGCTTACTCGACCCGTGCTAGATTCGTGTATCCGCCAATCACGAATTGAATCGGATCTGGACCACTGAGCGGGTCGGGCCGGATCTACGAGCGGGTATACCCGCGGAGTTCTCAACACAACTCTAGGTAGTAGATATATTCATTTTTTTTTTTATTTATGACCCGTGGAACTACCTTTTATCTTAAGTTTATAATGCATGGAAAATACTAGGCTCAAATTCAGATAAAAGTCTCTTTGAATACTTAAGTTGACACTTGACGACAATTTCAAAAGAAAGGATTATTTCTGAATAGAAGAGTTCAGTATACAATGGAAATTCCTTTTTCGGATGCAAATAATCTGAACAAAATATTACATCCCACCAAATTAATAATGGCACATTTATTTTAAGTGCATACAGTATATATAATATTATATATTGTTTATTGTATCAATATTCAAATAAAATTATTAATTTTGGTTGTATACTGCAATCCAAATTAATGATTTCTGTTTGTCTTCTTCTTCTTCTTCTTCTTCTTCTTTTCTTGTTTTCTTTTTGGCAAATAGACTGAAAGTAGCAAATTATGCCAAGTATTGTATTAACTAAAGAAGATTCAAAATTTGAAGTTCATTGTTGTTTTTTTTTTAAGAAAAAAAGAGAGAATAATAGGGAAGAGAAACAAAAAGCAGCACTCAAGTCCCCAATAAAGCAGAGAATATTTCACCTGATCTTTAGTAGTAGTGCTTTTATTTTCTTTCTTTTTATTTAACCCATGAACGAATAATGCACGTCGTTTCTGATTTGCTCTTATTGCTATGCATCCTGACATGCATTTATAGTGTTTTAGTTTGATTAATTAATGATCTGAAAGGTATATATAATATATCAGACATATATCTGTTTCAAGCATCTTCTGTAACTGTGACTGTGACTCTGTTGTTATAATTAAAACATGGCATCTATTTATGTACAGTGCCATATATCTTGGCATTTTCCTCTGCACCTCATTTTCTTATCTTGGTCCCCATAACAATATGTTTTAAATTGATAAATCTTGGTTTCATAGAAAATAAATGAAATAAAAAAGATGTGTCGTATGTATATATTAAGACTATTTATTTTATAATCAATATCTTCCAACATTCCTGACAATTTAAAGTTTCAAACAAGATATATATTATCCAATTCATTATTTTGTTTGTGTTAAGAAAAGGGTTTTTCTTTTTCTTTGTTGAAAGAAGTGGAATTTTTTGAGGAGTAAGACTTTGTATAACATAAATTTTTATTAATCAATAAAAATAGTTTTACAAGAAAAGGAAAATAGATAAAGGAGAAAAAGAGAGTTACAAGCACAACTGACCTAAAAAATTCTAAAATTAAAGCTAAAGGATGATCAGAACTAGAACACCCTCACAATCCGCCATTGATGAAGATTGAATTCCATCTTCGCCCCCTCTTGAGTTGCTGTAGATTTCGTCCTGATGCATCTTTAGATGCCTTTCTGATACCATCCTTGAACCTCCTCGACGAGACTGTTATCACTTATTCATGTACCAATTGCTATCATAGAAAATGGTACCAGTATCTGTACCAGTAGTTTGGTCAGACCCAGAAAGAACTCTATTTTCTCCCCATTGTCAGGCATCACCATCGGTTGATCCAGAAAGAATCCCTTGTTCTCTCCATTGGTACAAAACAGTGAATTCCCTATGTCCCCCCCACCCTGTAGAATTCTTGTGCACTGGATTGCACCTCTTCTGCAGTATCACCGTGGCCTTCAAAGTTGGATAAAATATAAAACACCATTACCTTGACAGGAACTGTACCAGTTCGAGCATCCTAACAGATCAGATGTGAATCATTGCACGTCTTATGCCGTATTTTCGTGGCCTTCCAATAGCCCCCCTGATGGCTTTCTGAGACCTTCTCATTTTCCTTGTAGTCTTTAGGGGTGTCAACTACATCAGATTTGTATTATCCAACGAGGGTTTGACACTTATATCCGCAGCCTGTTGCATCGGTCGCAACAGTTGCTATTCCCGATTGTTGTGCTTGTAACGTAGCTTAGTGCGATCCCGCAAGCAACCAGAGAAAGGTTGTTGTTGAACCGCTATCCACGAGGTAATGAACCTTTACTCCATCATGGCAGCTGGGGCCATTGGAGATGAACCTCTACTCCATCACTTCTGCTAGCAATTATAGAAGCTCGTGCTCAGCTGCTATCCTTTGAGAGGTTTGCCGTCAAACTCTTTCCACGAGCTGTTCAGAAGGCTCGTATAGCACAATCGACGGAGCTCGACCTTGACCTTGCCATGGTTGTGAGAAGTTGTCCATGGCAGGAGAATTTGTACTATATCCAATGAGCTGAAGGAGAAGAGAGGAGATTACGAGGGAGACAGAGGAGGAGAGGAGAGGGAGGCGGGGGAGATCGGCGTCGCCGCCACCGACCTCCCCTAGGGTTAGAGTTTGATCGCCTGTTTAGTCGCCTCTTTTTTTCGCTTTCGCTTTTGTGGAAAAGGGGATGCGAATCACTATTCAAGAAGTGGAATCTTATTTCAAATTTGATTCAAATTTTAATTTTTAAGTCTTTTATAAATTCATTATTTAAGAAAGAATTGTTCTTAATTACTAGATTAAGAGGTGATTCTTGATTATATATAAGAAGAGGTATTTATAAAAATGCGAGTGGGACCTCTATTTTAAATATGTATCGATCAGATTTGAACCATTAAAAAATCTTTTTATCTAAAAGAAATTGGCGACTAGATTAGAACTTTTGAATACCTAACATATTATTAAACGGATATATAATGCTGCGCTTCTTTTAAAAAAAAAATTATTGAGACTTCCCGTACAAAACCTTCACGGGTTTCTCGACTGCACAAAATAGACAAAAAAAAAATCATGTTGAGCAGCAAATTGTCAGCTATCAAGTTACACCTGAAATTTTGAAAGATGTAAATTAAAGAGAGATGCTAACTATCGTTTAATTAAAAACAGTTTAAATTTTACATAATATGTGATTAATTTATGTCTTTTTCTTTGAAATTAGTTCGCAAATTAATTAAATTATTTATGATCATTATTCACTATTTTTAGTGAAAAAAGAGACTCAATCCGACGTTGAACAAGGTTCGCGCAATCTTTTTATGAAATTTACTAATTTTTAATTAATAGAGAAATTTAAAAAATATTAAGATTGTTACTTTTATATAATTTAAAAATCCCCCTTTAAGAAAAGTCTACACTTACTAAATAGATGTGATTTACGATTTTGTTTTGTTACAATTAATTAATGATAATCTTGAAATTAATTTTCTTGCCCAAAATATTCCTATCATCTCCTTACAATAATAGCAGATATAGTCTTCCAAAATTATTAAAATTTAAAATAATGCATTCCCTTGGTAATGGTATGGCGTTATTATTATAATTTATAAACAATATTTTCTAAAAAATATTACATGCCATCCTCAGAGATTCAGATACTCCAATAACCTACTTTATCTCCTATCATGTCTTCATGTGTTGTACTTTTAAGCACCGTAGCTTGGAAGGCTAGATGTATTAATTTTTAATTTGTTATCCCTTCTTTTGGGGCAGAAAGGAGAAACAAAAGAGAAGACAAGGCATCAAGATTCCATTTCCAAATGTCATGCATGCTCATGGGAATTTATATTTGTATAATGTACCTTTTTTTGGGTCTCAAAATCGGAACCGGATCTCCTGCGTAAATTACTGCTTGTTTTCCTGCTTGTTTCGATCTGGACCGTTCAAAATTCATCTAACAGTCAAAGCATCTGCCTTCTGAATCAAATCACAGCCGTTCGTGACGATCGAACGGTCGGATCGAAGACAAACAGAAAAGCAAGCAGAGATTTACGAGCAGCAGATTCGGACCCCTCAAAATCACCTCAAACAGGCACTAAAGAAACTTATTAGTTTCTTTAAGAGGCAATTAGTGACATAATAATATGTAGAGTGATATTAATGTCTATCACATGACTTGAAATAGACAATATTAGAGCTATAGACACAAAACATGAATTTTTTCCTGTCTGATCCTCAAAAAAATAAAAATTACATTCATGACTCTATTTTCAAACATTTGACAGTCATGGCTCTATTTTTCTGCGTTCAGCGTTCAGCGTTCAGACTAAACGTATACGTTCACGCTGGAAAAACAAACGACAAAAATGATTAAGTATGATGCAAAATTTCAAATATGCGTTCACGTCTAAAGGCCGCGTCTGAACGCTGCGTTCAGACAACGTTGTGAACGACACGTCTGGACGCACGTTCAGACGCTATGTTCAGACGTGAACGCAGATTTCAAAAGTACGTGGTATTTTTTTGCTTCGTAAACTCGGGTGACCTCTATTTCTGAACGCGTGCGTCCAGAAAACACTTCTGAACGCTGAATGCAGAAAAATAGAGCCATGACTGTCAAATGTTTGAAATTAGAGTCGTGAATGTAATTCTTATTGTTTTGAGGGTTAGACATAAAAAAAATTCCACAAAACATTGCAATAGGTTGGAGTAGGTTTTCTTTTCAAACAATCATAATTGCATTATGTTGGTAGGAAGATTTTTGGATGCTATTAGCATTTGGTGCATTTGAGAAGATAAATATCAGTTATAACTTCAAATTAATTCACATCTATTTAATTTCTATTTTATAAAATAATTTTAAAAAAGTTGACTGTTTGCTAGTTAGTTACTGTTTACTTTTTAATTCTCCACGTGAATTCTGTACTTTACTACATGTAAATCTATTTTGTAAAGGTATATTTATTGTTGACTGATGTACAACTTCAAACTTGTCAGCACATCCTTTACTATATACAATTATGCATTGTTTACTACATGTACAATTTTAAAATAATTACCAGACTATGAATTTCCAGTTTTTTTACCTATTAGTTTATAATAGCAAAATTATTGTACTTTGTAAAGTATGTATTTTGTGATTTTGAATCGTTCGATATCTTATCAAAACTATTTAGAATTTGAGGAATGATAAACAATAGGCCTTGATTTACATAATAAATTATTAATTATGTATTTGATTTTTTTTTAGAAAAATATACTTATAATTTAGAATTTTTTTCTTAAAATATGCACTATTTTGAACCATCCTGATAAAAAATCTGAATTCGCTCCTGCATACAACTCATATGATAGATGATGATGATGATTTATCTGATGTATTAGAGAGTTGCTAAATATATCAACCAACAAAAATGGTTAAATTTTAGCCGCTAAAGAATTAATAACTTGTTTTGCTCGAAAAATAAAAGAGAGCAAAATTTTCGAATATTCGTAATTCATTATTTTTTAGCCAAAAATGGTCTTACAATATTTTCCTATTTAATAATCAAAACAAACTCATCAATTGGTTCATTTTAATTTTGTCCAATTAAGCACAATAATTTTGAATTACTTTATCCAATCTAGATACTAAAAAAATATATGCAGTTAATTCATCATAAACTTTTAATACTATTCAAATTTGAACTAACAATTTTTTTTGCATGTCTCTTAAAAGGAAGCAGATTCTCTGCCATACAGCAGGAATGAACGATACAGATTCTCTACGTTGTAGGCTACGGACGGTCCAGATTTAATTCAAAAGATCTAATATTATAAAATTTAACTTACACGAATTTCGATGCAAATAAAAAACTAAAATTTACTATGCAGCACGCACTCGCGATAGAAAATCTCGTTCCCTCGTAAAATGTATAGCAGCAATAATTTGGATCTGTTGTTTAAAATTTAGTCTTTAAAATATTGGTATAAATAATTGTGTAAATGCATACATAAGCAACAAAAATCCTCTTCTCATAACTTTATTATACCAATAATTAAAAAACAAAACGTACTATCCAAAACATTAAAAAAAAAATGGAGATGCATTTGGTGGCGTGAATTGGATTATAAAAAAAAGAAGAAAAACATCCTCCTGGCAGCTGTCCTTCTCCTTTCCTGTCTCTTTCCCCACCGCAAAACCAACCAACCTTTCCTTTTTGACTCGTGCACTTGCTCTCTCTCTCTCTTGCTCACTCACACTTCACCAAGTTCACCTCTCTCTCTCTCTCTGATATGGAGATGGAACCTCTTGGTGTTCGCTCGTTCCAAAGGGAGCAATGCAGCAAATACTCGAAGCGTGGTGATGCGAGCGTGAGAGACAAGCAGCCGCACAGATAGATCCGAAGCATACTTGCTTTGGTTTTGTGGGGAATTGAGGCTTTACGGTCCGATCTCATGGTATCCTCTCTCTTTTCATTCTCTCTTTTCACTCTCTCTCTCTCTCTCTCTCTCTCTCTCTCTCTCTCTCTCTCTCTCTCTCTCTCTCTGAAATCTGAATAGGATGTAAGAGACGCATTCTTGGCCGACGCTAGCTCTAGCTTGTGTGACCTCTTTTTATTTCTTTTTCTTTATCCTTTTTGGATGATATTGTATGATTTTTTTTTTGTTGTTGTTGAAGGAAGGTGATTGATTAGAGCTTAAGGTTTTGTAATTTGTGAGGACAAAGCTTTGTATTCAGTTATTTGATCTGGGAATGCATCACTTACACTTGTTTATTTGCTCCTTTTTTTCTTTGAACTATATATTGATTGTTGTAATATCTGGTTAAGTGCTTTATTTATTAATTTAACCAGAGCAAAAGTGGCCATGTCCATTATTTATTTTAACTTGATAGCCAATATTCCAATTAGTTGAGATCTAAATTTCAGTTTATTAATTGAATTTGTTGTAAGAAAATTAATTTGTGTTTTACAGAAAAATGAACATATATAAAGCAATTTCCTCGAGAATTAGGTTTGTGTTTTGAACAAAGCAATTTAGATTGCCAAATTATATGACAGCACTTGTAATCTTGTATAAAACGCACGGCTATATTCTATATACATATACAGAGCATAACTTCCCTTTCGATAAAATAATAATTAAATAACCAGCGAAGAAACTTCCGTTATCCTAACATAAGAAGACAACATTAAAGCTCATACAATAATACATGTTTTGTTGCATTTGTCATGTAATTTTGTGAATTATATATATTCTACAAGGCCATTGCATCGATCAAGCTATTAATTGACTACACTACATAATAATGGAACGAGATCTTCTACCGCGCGGAACCGTCATTGTGCGTGTTGCGTAGCAAATCTCAGTCTTTAATTTACATCAAGATTCGTGCAAGCTAAACTTTATAATATCAAATCCCTGAATCAAATTTGAGCCGTTCGTAGCTGACAGCGCAGTAAATCTGGACGGTCCGTCGATGCTGCGCGGCAGAAGAATCGAGTCCACATAATAATACCCTTAAATTCTGCGCTCAATTTCTTTGCTTTTCGCTCCTTCCAGCAGCACAACTTAAACAGACACGCAAGGAGATATTAGTATTTACTAGCTAACGAAGTTACTCGTACGACTTATAGAAATTTAGTAGACATTAGTACGTAGTGCGTACCATAGTAAAAGAAAAAGAAAAGGAATTAAAACTCATTGTAGTTTACTAGTTGAGGAGGGTTATTATACTTTACAAAGCACTCTTTTTTGTAATTTTAAGTCGTTGGATTTCATTTTCATATGAAAAAAAAAAAATTATTGCAAGAATCTAATATTCGATGGTACAAAATCACAAAGCATACTTTGCAAAAAGTTCAATAGCATTTTCACAAAAGATTGCAATTTGGAGAATTGCAGAGTAGTTGAAGTACCAACCCAAACAGTTGGTGGTGGGGGGTACAAGGAGTAGAATTGAATTCGCAATAAATCGGAATTAAAGATGATGGCAGAGAAACAGAAAGGAAGAAAGAGAGAGTGCTCAGTGCTTAATGCTTAATGCTTAATGGTTGATGCTTCAATGTATCAATGCTCATGTACTGTGTTGTGTGACAGAGACAGAGAGAATATTCAAACAGGGAGGTCAGGAGAGATCTGGTTTGGTGTGGTGGAAGACAAGACATTGCCATGCAAAGTACCTCCTCTCTTTAAATGCTCATCCCTTTTCTCTTTTAAATTTTTATGAATTTTCTTTTGTGTTTAATGTTTATGTGTGCATCTATCTCTGTCAGCTTTTAATTGGATGCCGTACTGTGGTCTGTGGTTGCCTGGTGCGCATCGGTTCACGCGTGTGGCCGTGCGTATGCCATTTTGCTGCTATAGCATATTAGCATTAGCAATTTAGCATCTATGCATACATAGATACCTCTGCCTCGTTGCCTCTGAGCCTCTGCCGGTCCCCTTGTGTTTCCTTGTATTCTATTCTTTGTTGCCTTTTGACTCTGTCATGCACTCATGCATTTTTTTCTCTCCTTTGTTCTGCTACTACTTTTCATGTTAAGACTGTACTGTGGGCCCTCCCTCTCCACTGCCTGAACCCTGGTGGCCTGGTTTGTAACTCTCATGATCCTGATTGGTTACTTATCAACGGTTCAGATTAATTGGTTTACATGTCTATTTGAATTTAATATGAGCCATTCAATTCCAATATGCACTGTTCGGGTTTAAATACTAGAACTGTGCTACCTCATCGCTATCTTTGTTATTAATTTATTATCCCTGTCTGTCAGGTGAGATTAGTCCGGATCCCCTGTTGTAGATGCAAAGCACACTATGATGATAAATCGCTGAAAAAAAGAATAAGATGACATGAATTTAGTGAGGGTTTCAATTTCCCTCTTTTTCTCCATTTTCAAAATGGGTTTCAATTTTATAATATTTTCTTTTGTATCAAGGTGGTTTCAACATTTGAAATAGTGACACGGTATCCACAGTCCCCACCAGGAATTATCACATCTTAATTTCTGCTCCAATTGATTCCATGATACCAAAGATGGATACGGTATCCACCTTGAGGACACTGCACTACAGGCAACAATTCAAAAAATTACAGACGGATATCTCTGCACAATACTTGGGGCCTCAAATTCGTAGGCCAAATCTGTAAAGAAAATACTCAGCATATTTTCAACGTTCCTCAAACCAACTGTCAAGAATATATTGAACAATAAGAAATGATATATATGCATATAAACAAACTGATCAACAACACATATGTAGAGATAAGTATTAGCCGGAAACGAATCAGCTGTCATTATTTTGATGGCAGCCCACTGTCATTGAATGACTGACAAGTGGACTCTACAAAACAATAGGCTCTTCCGAATCAAATCACAGCCGTTCAAATTGAAGACAGCAGCTCAGATTAAATGACATCGAATAATGATAGGAAAATAATGGCAACATATACGGATCCAGTATTAGCCAGACTTCCCTCCATTCCCATACCATGCACCTATAGGAACTAAATTAAGGCCATCTCCCAAGCCTTCTACATAATCACGCTTGACCTAGGACAAGTAAAGAAAACAACAAAAAGCTCCAGCAATAATCCAAAATCACACACGCTCATTACAAAAGAGAAAAAAACTATATGCTCCTCAGCAGCTTAATTTAGCAGGACCTGACTGCTTTTCCATGATACCCAAGATAGACATGTGATTGTAATGACTTACCATTATTATCCCAGGTATGGAAAATGAAGAGAATATGATAATAAATCATTCCCATTACTGTGGAAACAAAGTCCAGTGTCAAAATAAAATCCAGCAGTTGCAAAACACTGGCACTTTTTAGCACATTTGGAGAACACAGTCAACCTTAGATCAGTGAACTTTGGAAATAATTGTGTGTAGCACTAACTTTTACTTCCAGCTCTAGGAGAATTATATCTAGAAATGAAAAGGTTTTTGTTCATTTTTCCGATGTACAAGCTAAAGCTTCTTGCCATTTTCATTTTGTTTCCATGATCATTTAAGAGGTTTGTAAAATCCTTAACATAAAACAATTTAACTGCATGTTTAATGCCAGTCAATTTTCAAGAAATTCATATAGATCGCATTGAATGGTTATATTATGTCATTCAATTTAGATTTATACTGTTAAAATAGTGGATAAATTAGAGATGCTTTTGAAGTGTCCATACCTTCAACCAGGACTCACTGCGATTAGGAGCATTACTAGCATGCACATCATCTCCTTCCACCTAAAAACCACGTGAATCAGGTTTACGAATTCTAATGGCGATGTAAGAACAGCAAATCATGTCACAGATATTTAGTAGAAGTACCTACAGTGATTTCTGTCGCTTATTGTAAGTAACCAGACTTCTCTTGGACCAAATCATGCAGATCTGCAAAGAAGAGAAACAATGTATAACAAAATACTAAGAAAAAGAAATTCTTATAATAAAATGTGCAAGCTATTTTCAATTCATATATACACCGCATTGGACGAAAGCCGGATCGTTAGATTCATGTTGCGTTATTTTGAAATTTATGCTTTCAAATCTCAACCTTCATGTAGTTCATCTCGATGGCTCGTTGTACCATGTTATTGAGGAATAACTGAACAAGTACGAAACTATGAGTTCTTATTTCTCTCTAATTACAGAAATGTTGTATCCAAATCTTTGGTGTCAAGCATAGTAAACCTGATAAAATCTGAAACTTGACTTCTTATAGACTTGATCAAGGAATACGATCAGTGCCACACAACAGCGCATTAAACAAAAAGCGGTCGTTGGATCTGTGTTGCGTTATTTCAAAATTCGTGTCTTCAAATTTCAACCTCCATGCAATTGATTTCTTTCATTCATTCGTTCATCTCTTGATAAGGTTTTGGTGCACTTATTACAATGGAATACTATATTTGATTGATTTGATTTGGACCATTCATCATTTGATTTAATTTAACTTAATTTGATTTAATTGGGTCTTCTTATATATTGTCATGAAATTGGGAAATTTAATTTGATTAGATCTTGTATAAATGACCAATTTTAGTTTAATTTTGTTTGATTTATCTTCATTTAATTTGATTGTTCGAATCTTAGATTAAAACTCACAGTAGAAACTTTTTTATCTTTTTATCATTTACAAAATTTGTTGCATCGATTAACATTATAATTAATTGAGACGACTCACTGACATAGTTATATTTGTTCATTAGGGAACAAATGAGATAAAAAATGTAGATGCATCAATCGAAGTTCAAACGTGTATCCTCACAGACTTTTTTATATATTATTTTTGTATTGACGATGTTATTGTGTTGAATAAAGCGTAGAAGTATCTGAATTTGTAAAAGATTACTACACTACAGTATCTGATCCAAAGGTAATAATGTAAAAGTTGTAAGATTAAAATCAGGCCGACAGTCGACCTGTGTCGACTTGTCGAACCCCAACCGACAGTATCAGAAGAAATGCATTAAAATTAGAAGTTTAGAACACATCTATCTACTGAGATAAAGCGCCAGTCGCCTCTCCTCAAAAGAAAATTCTATCTCCGGAGATAGCTTCACATTTTCTTCCTCATATATAAGACCAACTGGGGCTGGTGTGGATGCTACTTTCATGGGGGAAGGTGCAGCAAGCGGGGTCTTATAAGGAATGGTTGGTACAGTTTTTGGTGGTCTGTTCTCTTCTTCAATCTCGGTTGGTACCAACGCCAGAGGCTTTGAAACAGGTGTGGTTGGTACAATCTGAGTTCCCGGTTTAACCTGAGCAAAAGGCTTCCGAGAAATTTCTGATTCCCGAGAAGTGTTGTTAGCAGTTGTGTTGAAAGATAACTTCCTTACTGGAAGTCCAGCAATATCCAGACCTCTGCTAACTGAAACAGTAAAGTTGAATTTCAGTACAATTTTTGGTTGTCTCCCTTTTTTTGAGTTAGTAGGAATATCAAGAAGAGTCAAATTTTAAAACCAAAGCTCAAAAGTATCTCTAGACAATTATAGTTATAGTTGATTAAAGCCAGATAGTAAAATTAAAGCCCAAAATACCTCTTCTACACAATTATAGCTGTAGTTTACCAAGAAACATACCAGGAGATAAAGTGCCAATCTCATCTGCCTTTTTGGCTGCACGAATGGCCCTGTTGGAGTGAGCAATATCCGTCTTGGCATGATGATTCATGGCACCACCAAGGGATTGTCTCCTATTTGGAACACCTGTTGAAATTTTAGGGGTCTTTTTTCCATTCAGGGGTTTCGAGGGACTAGGTTTTGACCCATACAGTGCCTCCTGCTCAGCCATAATCTGCCCTTGCAGTTTCTTTTGATCCTGAAAAACACCACATTTGTTTTACAAAAAGATACACACTATGAAATTTTCTGGGTGGAAAAGGCGCACTATCCAAAGGTAAACTAGGACCATTATGGATGTCATTATTTGTGACAGAAAACATTTTTCCTTTGTGGTTGGAATATGACTTTTGGAGGTTATTTAAATCCACTCCACCCCAAATTGTGCCAGAGTTAAAGAAGGAATATTACCCTTTGCCTCTTGCGTTCCTGCTCTTTATCTTGTCTTAAAATAGTATAATCTTCCAGCATGGTCAAAAGGCGCATCTGCTCATATAATAGATGTGATCAATAGTTTCTTGAAAATTTTAAACATAGGACATGCTGGTGGCAGACGAAAAGGAAAAGCCTGTATCTTTAAGTGGCTTCAGTCTAACTTGGTCTGATACTCACTAAGTTATTTAAATTCAAAAATGATAACTGATTGATGTAAGAATCCTTACACCATCATATGTGAAGTCTGTCCCCCTTTCATTCTCCCATGCGGTGACCTTGGCCACCAAATTATCCACCATTCCTGCTCATGGAGGAGAGAAAAACATAAATAGTTTCGTAGTTGTGCTCGATATACGTCACAAGATTGATGGGTTATATTCCTGCAGGCACTTGAAGGACACATGATTACCGGCCTTGAGAAATTTCATGAATTTTTCAATAAGACCCTGCTAGCCTTATTTACCTTATTTTGTACAGTCATACATTAACCTTTAACAACACAATTGAAACTAAAGTGTGCAACTAAGGAAAACTATACAGTACCAAATAGGGTATCTTTTCACTACATGCATTCTAGCATAATAAAGCTACATTTTAATTTCTGCTTCATCTTAAGTTTGCTAAAATTACTCAAATTAAACCTTGACTTAGCATCAGTAACCTCCAAACGGTAATATTTCATTCAGAGCAGTGAGGAACTGAAATACACCAGTTAAAAACAAAAATAGGAAAAGTGGCCGCACACTAGTCAAACACTAGGCTATGCTGGAGTTGAATATTACTGCACACTAGGCAAGGCTGGATTTTTTTCCTGGAACAATACCATTTTTATCAAATTATCAACCATTGACAGACATACAAGGTTCCTTTTGGCAGACAACTGAAGTTCCACTTTTAACTATATCAAGCAAGAACCATGTTCAACTAATTTGTGTTCCTTCACACTTAATATGAATCTTACCTGGAATTTTGTTAACCAAGTTTCGGGCTTTCTCAGCCCGCTTAAGTGTAAGATGTGCACCCCTTCCAGCATTGTACCGGTTTTCATCCTATCAGAAGCACATTGAAAAATAATAATTTTACTGCCTTTCTGTTGACTTTCTTAGATCCAGCGTTCAATCGGACCAACATAAATTTTATCTGCTATATAATGATATGTTGATTAGCAAACATGTTCAAGCCGGCATATACCATAAATTTATTGCGGTGGAGCAGTTGGGTCTACACCAGCATCCATGTTTGGGACAACTAGGTATGGTATTAAATGTACCATAAATGTGACAATGGTATTCTGTCAACACATCATACTAGCTTGTTGCTTATAGTACTACTGGGAGGATACTAGACTGAACTGGGTAGAGAGTCTAGAGATGAATAGTCTAAATAGGTAGATAACCAATAAAAAACTGAAGTGCGTACCTTGTTATAATCCTCAAGCCAGGATTCCTCCTCACATGCTGCTAGCCATTTCTCGACTCTCTCAAGAATGTCTTTGCGGCTGTAAGCTTCCTCTTTGACCATTGAAATCTGAGACTCGATTTGTTCCAGAACTAAAGACGGGTCAATAGCCCCTACATAAAATACAAAGTGCATTATCAAGAAAGGTACCTGACAATACCGTCCTTGTCAATTAAGCATTCAATATCCAAATTTACTGTACAGGCATGTACTTTACATACTGCCAGAGTAGGTTTTTCAAAGATATTCTTTAGATATTTCAATATAAAATTTCACCACCACTTCCCAAGAATTACATTTTTCAAAAGAAACTCATTGGGTACTTTGAAGCATATACTATACTGTACATACTGTCAGTTAAACATAAAAAGAATGCAGGGAAAAAAATAATATATATGGATGGAAACATAAAATGAGTGTAGGAAAACAAAAAAATATATATAAGGATGGGGTTTACAAAGATATTTTTCATACATTTACTAGCTGAGTGACATGCACAAGGTATGTAAAGAAAATCTTACCAGCTTCAATGGCCTCCAAAGGAAATTCAGTCTCACAACCAACATCACCAATCAGGTGGGCCCACCGCTTATGCTCCTCCAGTTCAGTTTTTTTCTTCAAGACGAGATCCTTCATCTTACTTACTTTGAACTGTTCAAGCCTTGAAACTTCTGCCTCTACCTACACAATTCAATTTATTTTCTGAGTGTTAACAACAAGCTGTTCTGGACCTACTGGTCTCATAAATTCCAAACCTGGTGCGAAAATGAGATGTTTGTTCAGATATCTACTGTACTAAATAATTAACTTCATTTCTGATTGGCTCACAATTTTTCTTGTTTATCTCAAACTTTGATGAGACCATGAATTATGTAATCCTCAAGACCAAGAACATAAGCAATGTGATGTGCTACTCTTGTACAAACACACTTACATAGCTAATGTAATCTTCAGAAAGAGTATTGGGCTCAGTTATCTCGTGCTCAGAAGCAGCTATGTTACAAGTTACATTTTGAAAAAGTTGCTGCTCTTCAATTGGTGTGTCCATCAAATTCCAAAGCTCCAGCATGGTTGTTGCAAGATCTTGAAGCTGCCACCAAATATACATTAATCAATTAATCAAATAAAATTGGGGAAAATTTTAAAACCTCAAAATAAATGTCAACAAAGAATCACAATTCGAGCATACCCAACAGAAATGTAATCACAATCTGTGCTAACAGATTGGCCATAACAAAAGAAACTTTAAAGAGGATACATGCCCAGCAGAAATTGCTACGTTATAGTTTTGAAATAACAGACCATGATTTAAAAAATAAATGACTATGCGAGTTTTGAAATTTGTTATTGTTATGATCATGCAAGATTTGCACATTTCATAGAAACAAATAGAATCTTACCTTTTGCATTCTTTGGATTTTCACCTTCCGTAACCTGTCAATGGCAGACTTAAGTCTTGCGATTGTATCATCACTTATGCAATTTGATCCCTCATTTTCATCTAGACTTGGGTGCACTGCAGACAATGTTTCCTTGTAGTCTATACCCAGTACTTCACAGAGAGTGTTAAGGCTCTTTAAGTAGTCAAACACTTGCTTCAGACGGTCACTCTGGAGATGAAATACAATAACAGATCAAGGTACATTGAAGCATAACATATATAGTGCACACATATGGCTCAGTGAGATTAATTACAACAACAGATCAAGGTAAACTTAAAGCACAATAGGAATATATTATGCCAGTAATGCATCTCAAAACAATCAGTTCCATATAAGTTTCCAAGGCTGATCAGTAGATTTGATGAATGGTTCTATGTGGGATCTGAGAAGATGAGGATCGAGCTGGTAAGGAACCAAAAAAAAAAGGGGTCCATAGGATGATCTTCTTTCCAAATCTAAGACAAAGTCCTCTTCACAAAATGGAACCCCCCCCCCCCCCCCCCCGAGCCCAGAAATACAAATGTCCAGAGGATGATACAGAAAGGGATGGGATAGTCCTTGCAATATCAACTCTCACCTTTTCTTTTTGAAGAGCTTGTAGCTTATTTGTCAACTCTTCAAGTTTTCTCATGGATAGGTCTGACTGATCCAGGGCTATGTCAGAGGAAGTAAAATCCGAAAGACCTATTTCAACAGAAATCCTCTTTATCTGCTCAATAATTTCAAGAAATTGACCCCATCTCTCAGCCTTCCTTTTCTTCATCTCCTCAAGCTGTGGGGCTATAGCCTTGAGCTCCTCCCTTAGGCCTCCAGCATTTTGATTTGACTGTCAAAAGGGACAAACTTTTAAAAAGAATGAAATAAAATTTCTAATTACCAACCCATGGTCAAACCAAAAATGGTTTTGAATGGTTCAAGATAACTGACTTTGGCAGGACCACACTGTCCAGATCCTTAATCAGTAAACAAATTTGTGTACTACTGATATACCCTCGTAGTTGTGCTAACTTCAGTTATCTAAATTAATCCTCAATTGTAAATTTAAGAAACCTCCACTGAGCTCAAAGGGGAGCTCTGAGGAACCACACATGCACTTAAAGTCATATCAGAGACTCCCCACAAATTGTCAATAAAGCATCATTATAGAATTTTTTTTCCATCGATCCCCCAGTTTGAGCCGATTTTGATTTATCTTATCCACAACTAAGGAAATTTTTATGTGTATCCAGCAGGATGTCAAATATCACATGTACCCTGCATAAAACATATGAAATTGTTCCCAAAAGAAAAGGAATGAACCTGTCGAATATGAACAGGTCGCTCTCCCATGGCATAGCAGATAGCAGCTAGCTCAGCCTCAGAATCTGCAATGGCTTGGCATAGCTGGGCTCTGCACTTGTTTGACAGGTCAACCCTCCTTCTATACACCTCCAAACACTCTCTTTCCAGCTCCAATAGCATCTTGTCCTTCTCTGGATCAGACTCACCAATCTCATCCCATATCACCTGTTGTTGTTTTATGATATTGCATCATATATTTTGCAGCTAGCAATTTAGCTTTCCGAAATCAGATATAGAAGGATTGCTAATAAGCCTCAGCATGATACGAAATACAAGATTCCAAGATCCATTTCTAATCCAAGAACTAAGAACCTTGATGCAAATGCATAATCACAAACTAGCCTTAATGTAAAATTGAAATCTTAGTTATGTACCTAAAGGAAAGCCCAAATTCGATCTCTCCATTACCCATATTATTGGACATTCTTTTGTTATATATTAAATTTTTACTCAAGGTTCAATCAAACCATAATTGTAGATCAAAGTAAGCAAAAAATAAACTCATTTAAGTACCAAAAATATTTGTCTGACACTAACAGTAGCAATAGGAGCTTACATGCATCAAAAGTAACTGTTACCAGACCTAAGCAAAGAAAACAGGATTGAGATCCCCTACTTTTTTTTTTCTTTTTTTAATCTGGACCATTAATTTATAATGAATGGATCAGATCAATATCAAAAAGTCCTCCTGAATTCCACCTATGGCAATCCGTCCGTCCGTTTTTAATCCGACGGTCCATAAATGAATAATAGGACCCTCCTTTTCCCGAAATAATAGCAGATTCGACCCAAGAAAACAAGGCTTGCTCATAATGAATATAATAAACAGAACTAAAACTGTTGCAAAATAGAACCCTGCAAATGCTAGTAAGCATACAAAATACACCCATATTCTGATAGAGTATGAACTTAATTGAAGAGTATAAAACAATATGCTGAAAAAGGACAGGTGCAAAAGAAATAAACAAAAATAAGTTGTACCTGAAGTTCGTGCAGGAGAGAGTCACAAGTTGTTTCCATCTGGCTAAGATAATTTTTTGGGAGACTTGTCATTCAAAAGGAACGAGGTTTATCTCCTGAAATATACAGATATCTCATTCTCCACTATCGCAAAGGGAATTCTCAGAAACATATTTGCATTTATATCATGCCAATTTTCCAACTACTGCACCCCAGTAGAGGAAAACTAATGATTGAATTGCTGAGAGGCACATGGAATAATTTCTTCGAAATTTTAAGCATGGAAATATGGTTTATCTCCAATAGAAAAACATAAGTTCCTATTACCCCCGTCCCTCCAACAGGTGAGCTAAATTTAGAAAACCAATTGGATTTAGAACTGGAAGTTTGTAATTCCTAGCTCAAAGGATAGTTCTCTAGAAAGTAATTACACAACAAAAATGCGCCTTCAAGCAAAATAGAACTTCAAAGTACTAATAAATTTTTTTGAATAAATCTTACTAGTAGGAATCTCAATAAAGGAAATAAAAAACCTAACAAATACTCAATACCATTATTTCAGTTATTACATCATTGGACAAGGCATTGTTAAACCCTAAATAAAACTTAACTGGAAACTGAGCTTGAAAAAAGAAAATTGAAGGGGAATCCTCACTTCTATTTAGCATACAATTAGACAGTTAACTTTTAATTTCAAAAATAATGACACGAAGAGAGAAAAATGTACAAAATCCATTCAGGATTCGGGAGAGATCCAAGAAAGAAAGGAGAAGAAATTTGTGAGGTTCATACTTGATTCGGATCTGGAGTTCGGAGAAGATTCTTCAAATGAAGCAGAGGATCTTATCGGCGGCAAGTAAGTTGAGAAGAATAAATCGTGTATTCGTATGACGAGATGAGACAGAGATAGAGTGTGTTTGTGTTTCGATTTTCGAAAGTTTTGAATTAAAAGATAAAAGAAATCTTTCGATTCGAACGTTAGAGGGATTTTCGTGTCTGTCAGATCTCTTCATTTTTAAATACTATAGTTTTTACGATACAGTATAGTTTTTAATCAATATGAACCGTTCGATCGGATAAGTATTCGACGTGGCGGGTAGACAGATAGATGAGAACAGAATCTCTTTGAATTTGGAACTGGAGATGATTCAACAAGGATCCTTTAATGCTCGTCAAAGCGTTTTAAAATACTGACGTCAAAAACTCTATGACGACTTCTTCAGAGAGAGTTATGTAGCTAACAACATTTAATAGAACTGAGACACTGTGGGCCCAGGCTCGCACTAGACTACTGAGAGAATATCTGGACCCACATTCAGGAGTCAGAAGTACAATATGCCATACAAGATATTTACAATGGAATCGACTCAAAATAGATGGCTGTAAATTTAGCCTACTTCCCTCCCTGTAGGGAATAGGCCTGATCGGTGACTTGGTGCGAAGCATGTGATATAATAGACCGCCACATAAAAAGATACACGGTGGAATTTGCATGAGAACGGAAGGAAGGTTGTGATTCTATAGCGACACGGGCGGGTTTCATTTCGAAATAGAACTCTTACTATATTTACCAATTTATCCCTGATAAGATTCCAACACAACGGCTCTCTCGTAGTCTCTTGTCTGACGTGTAAACTGTAAAGGTGATCTGGGCCGTTGATTACTGAGATTCATTCTTATTCGATCTCGATCAGATTGAATAAGCAGTTTATTACACTAAGGCTTTGCTCCCGAGTTTGAGCGGAAAAGAATGGAATGAAATGGAAATGGGTGGGAGGTTAATTTTCTTACATTCCAATTTTGGAGGTTACATTTTTGGTAAAATTGAATAGAAGGATTTCCCTCCATTTCCGTCTCTACCGTTCATTTACATGGTAAAATTGAACTCAGAAGCAGGTGAAAACAGCCCCCTCCATTCCTCTCCCTTCCCCTCCCACTCATTTATTTCCATTGGAGCACACCCTAACTACTAGTCTGATACGGGCAAGACGATATTTTTCCTGATTTGAAAAGCTATGCAACAAAAGTTGTTCTTTAATTAAGTCAACAACGATAAGCACTTTTTATTAAAATGATTTCCGATAATATCACAGCATTTAACTCGAATAAGAGACAACATCGACTTCTATTTATTAATTAAGGCTGTGACTACTGATAGAATTAGCTTACCGATGGTTGTAAACAAGTAGAGGACACCAAATTATGGGAGCTGATATATCGATACATTTATTGATATCTCTATCGATACCAACAGAACATGTTCAGTTGAATTCAGTTTGCATGTTGTTGTTTTTATGATGCATGTTGTTTTTTTATGATGTATGTTGTTTTTTTTGTATTATGCACATATTGTTTTTGTTATTATGCATATAATTGATCGAGCGGTCCACTAAAAACGAATGTCGCTACGCTCACCGACGCGGAACCCTACGCTTATCGATGCGGACTGGACTAATCCAGTTGCATTTATTTTGAAAAATTGTTCTAGTTATTATGCATGTTGTTTTTGTTATTGTGCATGTTATTTTTTGTTATTATGCAAGTAAATAACATGCAAAATAATACATATATCATGCATAATAACAAAAATATCATGCATAATAACCAAAACATAATGAATCATAAGTATTTAATTGTTATGTATGTTATTAGATGCACAATAACAAAAATAAAATACATAATAACGAAAACAATATGCATCATAAATAAAATAAAATTTCATAATAATTCATAAGTAGAACAAAAAAAACATAATGAACTTAGCATATAAATCATAAGTATATGACTGTTATGCATGTTATTAGATGCACAATAACAAAAACAATATGCATAATAATGAAAGCAATATGCATCATAAATAAAACAAATTTTCATAATAAATCATAAGTAGAACAAAAAAACATAATGAACTTAGCATATAAATCATAAGTATTTAACTGTTATGCATGTTATTAGATGCACAATAACAAAAATAATATGCATAATAATGAAAACAATATGCATCATAAGTAAAACAAATTTTCGTCGAAACTCAACTAGATGTATCCAGTGAGTATCGATGACGGTATCGAAGTTGAGATCGGCAAAACATTTTCCATTTGAGATATTGATTACAATTTCTCAAGATATGTCTGGTATTGGAAGTGAAAAATTCAATGGAAATTGGAAGGATTTGACCGAAAGAAACACGAAGGCCTGAAAATATCTACTTAGTATTAAGACAACCTTTACAGAGTGTAAGTGTGCTCACCTTCACTATATTTATCCAAAAAAATCATTTAGATCCTTAGACAATTGATCAATTGCTCTTTCTTACTATAATATTTTACGATTATTATTAAGATCTAGTTGAGAATGCAAAAAGTTCTTAATTCCAACCTCTTAAAACATCTTCATTTGACTCGCAAGAAGACTTGCTAATTTGACGTGACACTCGCAAAAAATGACTTGTAAGAACAAAGAACACTCATTGAATTGGCAATTTTACGAAATTAACAAGGTTTTGTAAGGGCAATAATTGCAAGGAGAGAATTAAGTACAATCATTAATACATTATTTGATTTTTTTATAAGGACGATAATTGAATGGAGAATAAATACACCTATGAATACGAATGCATCATTTAATTGTGCATTCATAATTTATATAATTTAAAAATAAATTGCTATTTTTCTCTTCTTAAATTGTACGGAGATACAATATAATAAATAATTAAATTGTAAAAAAACTAGTGTTATTTAAATTTAAATATAATGATTGTACAATCAAATGTCACACTCAATTGTACCTTTGCATGTCATCACGCCTTCACAAATGTTATCAGACAACTCTCAACGTTAGTTGCCCTTAAAGCTTACGCACCATTTTGACTATTACTTGAAAATCAAGTTACAGAATTACTTGAAAATCAAACAGAAATGTTTGTCCATCGTACAAGCGCATTGCTTTATTGCAGATCGATCACAAAAAAGAAAAACCTCAAGAGCAGACTACATGCTCTGTTGCTGGAAATCAACAAAAGAAAACCACCTCTGCCTAAAAATTGGAAATTTTCTATGCAGGAACCTGCATGGTTTGAGTTGTCAAAATTAAATAAAAAGAAAAAAAAGATGCTTCCTTATTTCATCATTATCAAATTATGCAGCTGACTCCTTGGAGATCTTCTCAGCTTTAGCAATGACTTCATCAATGCCACCAACCATATAGAACGATTGCTCAGGGAGGTCATCATACTTGCCATCCAAGACACCCTACACACAAAAAAGATCAATACTTTTGGCACTTGCAATAGAACTATGGAAATCAAAAGATATAATGCTGTATTACAGGTATGAAGTATACAGACCTGGAAGCTGTTGACACTCTCTTTTAGGTCGACATACTTGCCAGGAGCACCCGTGAAGACCTCTGCCACGTGGAAAGGCTGGCTGAGGAACCGTTGAATCTTTCTGGCACGTGCAACTGTCAATTTATCGTCCTCACTGAGCTCATCCATACCCAGAATAGCAATGATATCCTGGAGATTCTTGTAATTCTGAAGAACCTTCTGGACACCACGAGCGGTGTTGTAGTGATCCCCTCCTAGCACATGAGGGGAAAGCATTCTTGAGGTAGAATCAAGTGGGTCCACAGCAGGGTAAATACCCAGCTCAGAGATCTGCCCAAATTTGAAAACACAATCAGCTCAGAGATCTGCCCGAATTAATCAAACGGTTGTAGTTTTCTCCCATGTGAAGTTTCTGTTAATGTACTTCATAATCACAGGCTCACAGCAATAAGATTCACACTTTGAATCCAATTGCTACTATGTTGTTGAATATCATCAATGCAATATAACCCCACCATCAGAGCCATAAAATCAATGGGACATGAAATACCTGACGTGAAAGCACAGTGGTGGCGTCAAGATGGGCGAAAGTAGTAGCTGGAGCAGGATCCGTCAAGTCATCCGCAGGCACGTAGATAGCCTGTACAGAGGTGATAGACCCCTTCTTGGTTGTGGTAATACGCTCTTGCAACCCTCCAAGATCAGTGGCAAGGGTTGGCTGATAACCCACAGCAGATGGGATACGACCCAGCAAGGCAGACACCTCAGAGTTGGCCTATAATTCAGAAAAAGTTTCAAACAAATTTCAAAATACAATACAAATACCAACAGAGCATATTCAAATCATTGCACATCACTGCAACATTAATTAAAAAAGAAAGGGGAATAACTCAGTCACCGATTTCAGTTATGCTGAATTTCCAATCATGCAGTGCTTTATTTTATTGAACTTCTATCTTTGGAGTCTCACATTCCTGTTTCATAATTAATTGCTGCAAGAACAACTTCAACCAAGTTGCACAATCCTAAAGCAGCATATGGACACCAGATACGTACAAATAAAACAAATCCTTGTTGATAAAAAGAGGACCTGAGTAAAACGGAAAATATTGTCAATAAAGAGAAGCACGTCTTGGCCCTCGGCATCACGGAAGTGCTCAGCGACAGTCAGACCAGTTAGACCAACACGAGCACGAGCACCCGGAGGCTCATTCATCTGACCGTACACAAGTGCGCACTTGCTGTCAGCCTATATACAACAACATCTGGTTAGATAAGAAATAGATCTCTACCATTTACAGTTAAAAACAAAGAATTGTCAACCAACTACCACCAACGCACATACTGGTCCAGTAATAATGACACGTTCTCTCTTTGTCCATTTTGTCACCAGATCACTCTGGAAAGCATAAATAATTACATTTTCTACCATAATCAAACCAAATAAGCACCACTCGAGCCACGAAAAAACAATAAAAAAGATTCCAAGCTTGTCCCGTACAAACTCCATCATTTAGTTAGCAACATTAAGAAATAGTTCATACATTAGTAGAAGAGAAGCAACACGTTGACAAATTGAAGTGTCAACATAAAACAAAATTTGTGTAGTTGGTCTCAAAGGAATAAAGAAGTTGCAACTTGCATTTAGGTGTTTTTTGCAGTTAGCCTTCTAAGCTAGAATAATGTGTACCTGCTTGTCATCTAGCTTGATGACACCACTCTCAATCATTTCTCTGTACAGGTCATTACCCTCACGAGTTCTCTCTCCGACACCAGCAAAGACAGAGAAACCACCTGAGAAACAATAAATCAATTAGAATATTGATAAATAGTACAAATCAGAGCAAATTAATGATAAATATTCAGAACTAACCATGAGCTTTAGCGACATTGTTAATCAGCTCCATAATGAGTACAGTTTTACCAACACCAGCACCACCAAAAAGACCAATCTTTCCTCCCCTTTGATAAGGAGCAAGAAGATCCACAACCTGCCCAAACATAAAAGTTCAACTTACAATATGTTTCCTTTCATAAAAAAATATAAACTTTCCCAAAATCGTACTCTTTATGTTCTATTGTTTTATGTTTGAAAGGGATGGAAAACTTGCCTTAATTCCAGTAACAAGAATTTGCTGCTCAGTAGCCTGCTCAACAAAAGCTGGGGCTTCTCGGTGAATCGGAAGGAAGTGACTTGTCTCTGTAGGCAATTTAAAAAAAATAGTTAGACACTTGGCTATCACTGCAAAGCAAGTCAGCAACAGATACAACTATGGTTCAATAACATAACATAGCATGTACTTACTGATTTCACCCTTCTCGTCAATTGGTTCTCCGATGACATTCATAATACGGCCTAGGGTAGCCCTTCCAACAGGAACCTATGAGCAATTAAAGAGGACAAATTAAGTAGATCCAAAAATACAGATACTTTGCTTGATAAAAACACACACAAATATAAATTGATACACAAGATTAGTTAACATGAATTAATATAAATAAGATGGACAAAACAAAAACATGAGAAATTTGATTATCAAAACAGGCTCCCAGTTGCAGAAATCATCGATTATAGACAGGAGCTTTGATAAACCATTCTAGATGATCTGAAAATAAGGGTGTGCTCCAGAGAAAAATAATGCAGGGAGGGGAAGGGAAGGGAGAAGATCTTTTGACCTTCCTCCAGTATTCTAATTTAACGAGGGAAACGGAGGTTAATGTATGCAAATGAGGTCTTCTATTCAATTTTCTAACCATTGTTCCCTCCCAATTGTAACAAACTTCACCTCCATGGCTCCATCCTTTTCCTTTCCACTCAAACTTGGAAGTACAGCCTAAGTGTCTAAACATTTTGCAACGGTAATGATCATCATAACGACTTAAAGCAAGTTCAGCACAATGCTACGTACAAACTAGTACACATTATGCATATTTTTATGCATCTATATCCAGCTTAAAAAGGAAACCCACACAAAGCAGCAATTTATATTCAGAAAATAGATGCTAGGTAACATTTGCTGAATACTTAAATTCCAAGATGTTTGGAATCCAATAACATTGAATATATAACATATTTACAGTTATTAGTTGAATGACAATGGAAAATTAAATAAATCCAACATTATCAGCTAGATTGTTGATAAAAATGAAAAATCCAACACGAAATGTTTCTGTTCAGAAACAGACAAATACAAAACAGAGACTTACCAATGTGAACTGCAAAGGCTACTATAACTAACGGAATACTACATGAATAACTTGACAGTTGGTCCTATTCATCTACAAACAGTAGCTAATATGATAGTGCCGCTTCAGCGGGGAAAGTAATTCAACATACAACTAAGATCAATCTCAACACTGCCGCCTAGCAAACCTAAGAGGAATAAGAGCTGGCTCCAGCCTGCTCTTTGTTATTCCAGATCTAAAGAGTAGACATGATTCTAAATTTTCAGCAATATCACTTACAGTGATCGGAGATCCAGTGTTCAAAACGCGCTGACCCCTGACGAGACCTTCAGTACCATCCATAGCAATGGTACGCACCATATTCTCTCCGAGATGTTGCGCGACCTCCAAAACCAATCTAATCTGGTTATCTAGCACCTCGAGAGCGGTCAAGATCGGGGGCAGACCTTCGTCGAACCTCACATCGACGACGGCTCCAATAACCTGACAAACCTGACCGATGGCGCCGGCGCCGGTGAACTCATCGGTGATCTTTCCTCTGGGGCCAGATGACGGAGCAGATTTGGGGGGTGGTGCGGTGGCGGCGGCGGAGGTGGCGTACTTGACAGCGCGAGAGAGGAGGAATCCAGTGGGAGAGGGGCGATGGATGGGATTTGAGCTTCTAGAGAAGAGGGAAGGGTTGGAGGAGGTGGATCGACGGCGAGAGGCCGAGCGGAGGAGAGAAGAGAGGACGCGTCTGGACGCCATGGCGGCGTTGGGTTGCGCCGAGACTAGGGTTTTCAAGAGGAGAGAGAGAGTGGTGAGTGATGGATAGTGGGGGCGAGGTAGAGGAAATAGATCTGAGCTGTAGGAGGATTCTTATTCTGTGCACACCCGGTATATTCGTACGACTTGGTCTGGAAATCAACCTAACGATTGTGGGTCCCTTCGACAGTTATGTAATCTGTTCAGACGTGGCGCAGCGCTATTGCTCCTTTTCTCGCTTGAACCACTGCAAGATGATACCTACCTCCTGCAGTTCTGCTCGAGATGATGCCTCCTGTTCTCGGTGTACAAACACCTTATCACAGATTGGTGAACCCTGATTCTTATATATATATAAGTCCGACTTTCTCGGTGGGGTTACATTTCCATTTGCTTTGCTTGGTATGGAGTATAGACTACGGAGAACGGGAGAAGGGGACTTCGACAACGCGGTCTTGATCCATGTTTAGGTAGACTCGGTGCATCTACCCAATAAATAGCTTTTAGAGCACTGATTCTCGAATCGATCGCCTTCTGTTTGTTTGCTGCGCCAGAAAAGGAAATCTTATAGGTTGCATTTGGATCATGTCATGTTAGTGTAAAAATAGTGCTATCTAGATTAGTGGTTGAAATAGTGGTTACTTTTTGCTATCTAGGTTAGTGCAAAAATAGTGGTTGAAATCTTATTGGGTAGACTCGGTGCATCTACCCAATAAATAGCTTTTAGAGCACTGATTCTCGAATCGATCGCCTTCTGTTTGTTTGCTGCGCCAGAAAAGGAAATCTTATAGGTTGCATTTGGATCATGTTATGTTAGTGTAAAAATAGTGCTATCTAGATTAGTGGTTGAAATAGTGGTTACTTTTTGCTATCTAGGTTAGTGCAAAAATAGTGCTAATTTTGTGCTATCTATGTTAGTGAAAATGTTGTTTGGATTGCACGTTTGGAGTAGTGATAGTGAGTTAGTAAAATAATAAATTATTTCAGTTTTTTAACGATAATAATTATAATAAAATAATAAAATATTCATATCAATTTATAATATATAATAATACAATAATAATAAATTATAATAGTAATAAAATAATGATAATTACAATAATAATAATAAAATAATGATAATTACAATAATAATAATAATGATAATAGTAATAAAATAATAATGACAATTAATGACAATTAAAATAATAATAATTATAATAATAAAATAATAATAATGACAATTATAATAATAATAAAATAATGATAATTACAATAACAATAATAAAATAATGATAATTACAATTATAATAATAAAAATAATAATAATGACAATTATAATAATACTAATTAAATATTAATGACAATAATAATAATAAAATAATGATAATTAAAATAATAATAGTAATAATAAAATAATATTAATGACAATTATAATAATAATAAAATAATGATAATTACAATTATAATAATAAAAATAATAATAATGACAATTATAATAATACTAATTAAATATTAATGACAATAATAATAATAAAATAATGATAATTAAAATAATAATAGTAATAATAAAATAATATTAATGACAATTATAATAATAATAAAATAATGATAATTACAATAATAATAATAAAAATAATAATAATGACAATTATAATAATACTAATAAAATAATAATGACAATAAGAATAATAAATACCATTACAATTAAAATAATAATAATAATAATAAAATAATATTAATGACAATTATAATAATAATAATAATATTAATGACAATTATAATCATATATATTTTAATAATTTCTCTCTCCCTTCTCTCTCCAAAAAATTGCTATTCATGCTAACTCAACAATTTGGATGGATTAGTGAATTAGTTGCTACTCATGCTATTCACAAATAACAATTTTATGTTTGGATTGCACTTCAATTTGATTAGTGGTGCTATTCACAAAAATAGCTATTCACCATGCATCCAAATGCACCCATATATACTTGTAAAATAAATTTATGAATATGTAGAGAAATATATATTTGATGTCATTTATCAATCTTGACGATTTTCTGATCATAATTGCCAAATGTGACCAGAAGAGAAAACATAACGAACTTTTTTATACTATATATATTATTGTTGAGAAATAACAATATTTGCCTCAGAGAATCATCATTGGCAATTATAGGAATAAAATCATGCTAGCATCACATAACTGATGTATAGCATCTAGGCAAGATTTGTTGTAATATAGGCAACTATAGAATAGGCAACTGAGCAACAGTCATATTGTAAATAAGGCAATAGAGCAACGGCTAATAGAGCCCAGCCAATATAAAAGGCCACCTGAGGTGGTTTGTAATTCATCAGTTTATGATATAACATAATCGAATTCCTTCTCATAACTTTTCTTCGTGGTATCAAAGCTTTTCCTGTACCAGTAATCGGTACAGACCAACAACCCAACAACACAACCACAACTGGCAGCCTACCAGAGCAATTATGGCAGAGAAAATTCAGATTGATGCTAACACCTCTCTGAAATTAACCCCCATGTTACTCAATGGAAAAAACTACCAGTCATGGTCTAAATCAGTGACAATTTCACTCAAAGGCAATGGCAAGTATGGCTACATCACAGGCGACAAGAAGAAAACAGACTCAAATTAAGAAGAATGGGAGATCAATGACAACCTGATAATGTCATGGCTCCTAAATTCAATGCAACCAGAGATTAGTGAACTATTCATACATGGGACCGAAACATCTCAGATCATGTTGACTGCAATCCAGAAGATGTTCGGTAAGCAGAACAATTTCGCTCACATCTTCCAAATCAAACAAAACCAGAAAACCATCACACAGTATTTTGGAGCAATGAAAACAAAATGGGATGAACTCAACACCTATCAACCCGATACCTTAGATCCAGAAAAAATCAAAGAACGAAAAGATCAAGATCAAAAGTTTCAGTTCTTAGCAAACCTGGACCAAAGCTACGAGCAAGTCCGACAGCAAATCCTCTTCGGGCCAAGCCTTCCCCCCCTCGAATCCATAGTCGCCATGCTAGAGCAGGAGGAATCAAGGCGAGACGTCATGAATACCACCGCTCAAACAGGTGACAGTGGAGAAAATCAAGCCTTCCTCTCACACAACAAATTCAAAAACCCTAGTTCTCAGTCAAGTGGGTCAGAAAAGTGCGACTGCTGCAAGAAAACCGGGCACACACAGGAGCGGTGCTGGTTTCTTCACCCACATATCAGGGCGAAAAAGTGGAGAGGGGGAGACTCAGATCGGGGAGGTGCAGATCGGGACGGAGAAAAGAAGAAGACGAGTGAAACGAAGGGTTATGCAGCGCAGGCGGCGATTCCCTCGATGAATATGGTGGATAGAACCGGTCCAAGAGAGCCGAGCGCTGAAGGCAGAGATGATCCCATGCGGCAACTAATGACGCAGCTGTCTGTGATGCTTGCCAAACAGAACAACAATTCGTGCGATATTGCTTTAAATTCAGTAAAATTCTTACATCACGACCAATTTATAATAGATACGGGTGCTACAGACCATATGATATGCAACAAAAACCTGTTTAAAACCCTAGAAATGTGTAAAAATGACCAATTTATTTTAGTTGCCGATGGAACTAAGGTACCCATTACTGGTATAGGGACCATTAATCTCTTCGCCAAAGAAATTAAAAATGTTTTATATATAAAATCTTTTACATCTAATTTAATTTATGTAAGTAAAATTACGCAAGAATTTAATTTATCAAAGATAACGATTGGTGAGGGATTCTATGACAAAGGGCTTTATATTTTGAGTTATCAAAGATTTAGTTTATGTACGACTAAACAATTTAGTGAAAAAGAATTGTGGCACAAGAGACTTGGACATCCATCTGACAAAATTTTAAATTCCTTTCTAAATTTTCCTTTGAATAATTGTATTAATTGCGATAATATGCAAACTAGCTAAACAAACAAGGCTACCATTTTCATTATCAATTAGCAAGAGTGATGCTCCATTTGAACTAATTTATTCCGATGTATGGGACGTGCTCCTACTACATCATATAATCATTTCAGATATTTTGTTTTATTTATTGACGATTTTTCTCGTGCTACTTGGCTATATTTACTTAAATCAAAAGATGAAGTTTTTTATGTTTTCAAGAATTTGTAACCTTAGTAGAAAATCAATTTAATAAAAGAATAAAAATATTTAGGTCTGATAATGGCACAGAATTTGTTAATAATAATTTTATTCAATACTTTAAAAGTAAAGGAATTTTACATCAGACGACTTGTATAAATATACCCGAACAAAATGGAGTTTCCAAAAAAAATAGACATTTATTAGAAATGACAAGAGCACTATTGTTCGAAATGAATGTCCCAAGACAATATTGGTCAGACGCAATACTCACAGCCACATATTTAATTAATAGATTACCAAGTGTTAAATTCGAGAATAAAAGCCCATTAAAAACACTTTACCAAAGAAAAATTAATATTGACCATCTAAAAGTTTTTGGTTGCGTGTGTTTTGTACACAAAAAAAGAAAAGATAAATTTGACTCAAACTCAACGAAGACCATTTTTTTAGGATATTCAACACACAAAAAAGGGTTATAAGTGTTATGATTCGATTAATAAAAAAATGTTTATCTCAAGAAATGTCATCTTTAATGAAAAAGAAACATATTTTTTAAAGGAAGAGATTGGGTACCCCATTACCAACAGTGATCCTATTATCAATTGTCAAGATAGAGTCATGTTACCAACCAACCATACCTCAGATATAATAACACTTACCGAAAGAAAAATTAGAGATAGAGGTAATACAAGTGAACAAGAAACTGAGAATGAAGAAGTAAACCAACCAACGAATAACAATCATGAGCATGATGAAGAAATTAATGTAAGAAGATCTTCAAGGTCAGTACAACCATCCTCCAGATTTCGGGACTATGTGACCTACAAGGTAATGTATCATATTCAAAACTTTATTTCTTATGATAATATTTCAACAAATCACAAAGCATTCTTGACCTCTCTCTCCAAACAAGAAGAACCAAAAAACTTTCAAGAAGCCATAAGTCAACCAGTCTGGTGTGAAGCCATGAAAGAGGAACTTAGGGCGCTAGAAAAAAACAACACTTGGGTTATTATGCCTTTACCAAAAATATAAAAAACCAGTTGGATGCAAATGGGTGTACAAAATAAAATATAATAGCGATGGCACTATAGAAACATATAAAGCTAGGCTAGTAGCCAAAGGATATACACAAACGTACGGTATCGACTACCATGAAACCTTTGCTCCAGTGGCAAAAATGAACACTGTTAGGATTTTATTTTCGCTAGCAACCAATAATAATTGGACAACTTTACCAAATGAATGTCAAAAATGTTTTTCTTCATGGCACACTTGAATAAGAAGTATATATGAACCTACCACCTGGTCACGAGAGAGAGAAAGATTGTAATCTTGTTTGTAGGTTAAAGAAATCTATATATGGCCTAAAGCAATCACCAAGAGCATGGTATGAAAAACTCAGTTCATTTCTAAAAACATGTGGGTTTGCAATCAGTAGTGCTGACAACTCTCTTTTCTCCAAACACAGTAGTAACAATATTGTTATTATTTTAGTTTATGTGGATGACATAATAATTACAGGAAATAGTCAAATGGATATTAACATGATTAAATGTCAGTTGAAGAAACATTTTGATATAAAGGACTTAGGAATATTGAAATATTTCTTAGGCATTGAAGTAGCTCATTCAACCAAAGGTTTATTTATCTCTCAAAGAAAATATGCATTAGACCTTCTAAAAGAAACATGTAAGATAGGATCAAAACCGGCCTCAACCCCTATTGAATATAAATGCAAATTGAACCCTGAGGATGGGAAACCATTAGAAGACATAAATCAGTTTCAAAGACTTGTAGGAAAACTGATATATCTAACTGTAACGAGACCTGATATCTCGTTTGCAGTTAGTCAAATTAGTAAGTTCATGCATGCACCGAGAATCCCACATTTAGAAGCAATAAATAGAATTCTAAGATATATAAAAGGATCACCTGGAAAGGGAATATGGATGAAAAATAATAACTCTAACAAAGTGTGTGGCTATTCTGATGCAGATTGGACAGGAAGCTACGATAGAAAATCAACTACAGGCTTCTGCACATTTGTAGGTGGAAATCTAGTCACATGGAAGAGCAAGAAGCAAAGTGTTGTAGCAAGATCAAGTGCTGAGGCCGAGTATCGAGCTATGGCATCAACTGCTAGTGAACTAACTTGGGTTAGACAAGTGTTAGCCGACTTGAATATTACAAATCATGAACCTATAAAAATGTTTTGTGATAATCAAGCGGCAAGACATATTGCATCTAATCTAGTTTTTCATGAAAGAAGTAAACACATAGAAGTCGATTGTCATTTTGTACGAGAAAAGATCCAAGCCAAAAGAGATTGAAACTCCTTATGTGAAGAGTGAAGATCAACTTGCAGATATCTTCACAAAAGGGCTAGAACCAGGACCATTTTACAATATTACAAGCAAGTTAGGATTGATTGATATTTACAATCCTAACTTGAGGGGGAGTGTTGAGAAATCAATATTTGCCTCAGAGAATCATCATTGACAATTATAGGAACAAAATCATGCTAGCATCACATAACTGTTGTATAGTACCTAGGCAAGATTTGTTGTAATATAGGCAACTATAGAATAGGCAACTGAGCAATAGTCATATTGTAAATAAGGCAATAGAACAACGGCTAATAGAGCACAGCCAATATAAAAGGCCACCTGAGGTGGTTTGTAATTCATCAGTTTATGATATAACATAATCAAATTCCTTCTCATAACTTTTCTTCAATTATCCACATCGACAAAATGTCCACAAATGTTCCGTTCGATTCTCTTGGTTTGGGAAGGCTGCATGCTCATGAATGCAGAATGCTCTCGTTCTATGAGTTCCCACAAATTCATACGTGTTTTCAAACCATTATAAATTCTAATGTTATATATATCTCGAGTATAAAGCCTGAGTATAAACTTCCAGATCCGAACATAACCTTTGCAATCTAACATAATTTTATAGTGAATATAACCCAGGGGCGGACCCATGTACAATCAGAGGGGGGGTTGGGGGCAAGCGCCCCCCCGGAAAAAAATTTTACAAAATTGTTTAGTGTATTTGTGCGATTTGTCGAAATTTTTTGCAAAATAACCATGTATTTTTGAAAATCTGTGTTATTTTGCCCTCCCCTGGAAAAAAATTATGAATCTTGCCTTCCTCTGACGAAAATTCTGAATCCGCTCCTGATATAACCGTCAGTTCACGCGCTGACACACATGTCATGTCATGTCTCTCAGAATCTCAGATAATCGACATTGGACCCTACATAAGAGTTCAAAGCTGACAATGAAATTCTGATTTTGTAAGATTTTTCACAAGACTGCATGCTCTACACAAACACAGGCGCGCACACACCCCTCCAGAGTTCAGAAAATAAGCTCTCAGGCTAAATTCGGCTGTATACATATCCAGTGAAAAGACAATTCAAAGAGAAAAATTATATATATTTTTTAAGTGATATCATATGTATATCTCTTTTTAGGTAAATACGAACATATTTATGTGCATGAGAATAACGATTATTGGATTTTTTTTTTTGTTTGTCAATTTGGATGATCTCATGATCATAAATATATATCATTTTATATAAAAAAATATCAAGAGATGAATACCTAACACCATAATGCATATTGGAAGAATAATATTATGCTTAACCTGATTAGAAAAATATTAATAAAATAGTAATGGATAATCATTGTATGCTTTCTGTTAAGTTTGATAATCTTAGAATTATAAATATGGTCAAATTTGATTTAAAATATAAACGAACATAATAAATACTATAAATATTTATTATATTTAAAAATATATCACAATATATTATGTCCAACATTTATCCGCACTGTGAATTACACAGTGTAAAAAAATAGTAATTTGACTAATTTCACTGTATTCGGACCCAATTTTAGTTGGGCTTAAAAAAGAAGTTGGTCGAATAGAAAAAGGAGAACAAATGCAATGAAAACGAAAAAGAAATGTCGCTTATATAACTGAGAAAGCCGAAGGCATCCCAACCGGCTGTCTTCCTTCGTTCCCACTCTAGGGTTTTAGTATAGAAGAAGAGAGGAAGCGAAGCTAGCTTCGTCGGAGAAGACAGTTTCCGAGGAACTCTCCACAAGCATGGCTGACGATGAGTACAACGATGTGGACATGGGGTTTGCCTCTCCCCCCCACCCCTCTCTCTCTCTCTCTCTACTCGTAAATTGAAATCTCCTCGGCGGATTATCCTTGTTTCGAAACCCTAGGGGAATTGAAGGATTTCAGTTGTTTCTGTACGGAAGTTGTGATTTGCCCTTGTTTTCACTTGATTCGAGTTTATTCACCAGTTATCCCTTGCCCTAAATTATACCCATCTTATAGATGATCCTGTGCTCTTTGGTAAGAAAAGGTGAATAGTTGCCAAACAAAGTTGGAAATTTGGAATTGGGGTGGAACAAGGTGTGATATTAGTTCTCTGTTCCCGTCCATATGCTGAAGACGTGTATGTTCTGAAATGCAATTAGGAGGAAAGAGTATAGCACCATGAAACCAGAGTTTGTAAAATGTCACGACAGTTAAGAAAAGAGTACACCATGAAATCCAATTATATCCTTCTATTTGTTGAAAACTAAGTTTTTTTTTTAATGGGAATTACTGCACAGGTATGAAGATGAGCCCCCAGAGCCTGAAATTGAGGTATAGACAATATTTCAGCCATATATTTTGCTAATGAATATTTTTATTATATGTGTGGGCTTGATGTAAATGCACAGTTGAAGACTCATAATGATTATATCTTTGCCAGTGCATTATCATACACAATGCATGTCATGTAATGCCACTTAAAGCCATATATAGAATAAATAAAGTTAAACTGGTGATCTTTGTATACTCAATTGAAACAGGAAGGAGCTGAAGAGGAGCCCGAAAACAATAACGAGGATGCAACTGATGATGTGGTAGCTGAAGATGAAAAAGAACAGCAAGAGGCTGCTCCACGTGTCCGCAAGACCACCAAGTACATGACTAAGTATGAACGTGCTAGGATCCTTGGAACTCGTGCTCTCCAGATCAGGTCTGGTTTATTTGGACTGTTATCTTCTTTTTTTAACAGTGGCAACTGCCACCATTTTAATTTTACTGAAACCAAATTTATTCTTTGTCATGCATTCTAGAAGTCTTTTGGATATTGCAGTATACAGCTCATTTTGTTGTTATTTTGTTGTTCTCAGCATGAATGCTCCTGTTATGGTTGAGCTAGAAGGCGAAACTGATCCGTTGGAGGTAATGTTGTCTTTTTGGTAATTATGATTTTGATCAAATTAAAGTATGAAACCTGTTTGCCTGACATATGCTGCTTATAATTATTGCTCTAATTCTAAATATTTGATTTTTATATCTTTTCCAATCTATTCAGAAATGTTTCATGGCTCTTAACTATAAGGCAATAATTTTTTGAGTTAAAACGGTTTAAACGAAGCTTTTTGATGGCTTTCAACGGCTCTTAATGGTTTAAACATAGTTTTTTTACTTAACAGAAAAGATTTACACAAAGTTACAACAAAGTTTAAACTGTTTAAACGAAGTTTTTTAATAGCATGATCTTTTCACCGATTAATTCCATGTTGTAGTTTCTAAATTTGTTCACAAATTAATGATTTAGTTCCATAAACATGAAGGAAAAAAAATTGTACTTTGGCCACTTGATGACTAGCAGTGTCAGGGCCTGGTTAGTTGACTAACTGATTCTTACTGTGAAATTTGAATTTACAATTAACGTAGTGCTCACAATTGTGCATGGGTTGTAAATTGATTATTTGCATTCACTGATAACATTATATGCATTTGGCTTTTCTTATTAAGATATTTTTTTGTGACCAACTTGTTTAATTAATTAAAGTCTTAAGTCTGGCAATTAAGTGATATTCTTCCACGGTAGGCTTTTGCTTTAAAAGTTTCCATATGTGGACCAGTTGTTCTGAGTTTATGTTTGCTATTTTATTACCAATTAGCTTATGCTTTACACAACTTTATTACTGTTTATGCAGCATGACATGTACCATACTAATGAATAATCCATGTTTAAATGTAGATTGCAATGAAGGAGTTAAGACAACGAAAGATCCCCTTTACCATCCGTAGATACTTGCCTGATGGAAGGTAA
>CAXKVX010001695.1:0-112755 GCA_964058865.1 Eleocharis quinqueflora | reverse complement strand
GTTTAGGAAATTAGACGATAATAATCAAGTCAAAACAAATAATATAATTATAAATCCTTGTTATTGATCAATGAACTTGTTTTTCGATTTGTGTAAAACCAAACTAACAAATGCATTTGAAAAGAAAAGAAAAGTTAGTGCCACAAGCCTAGCTAGATGATGTTTATATTTGATTTTCATTTTCATTTCGAGTAATTATTGTCCGGAAATTACTACTAGTTTCTTGAAATAATAATTTCTTTGGTGCTAACGTGGTGTTCCTATTTTTTTTCCATCTCATTCCTTCAATACTTATAAATGTAAAACCTCACACAAAAGTATATATCTCATTCATGTTAGGAGGTAGGTGACATGCATTGTGACACAAGTTGACAAAAATCAAGAGGAATGGAAACATTCAAGTCCTGATATATGGGTCACGGATCTGCATTAATTTCATGATTTTATTTGGACCCATGATAAAAAAAAAGCACCATGCCATGCAATCCTTGCTTTGTTAGAGGGTTGTTTGGTTACTTAGGCAGCTTTTGTGCTTTAAAAAATAAATAAACAAATATAGAAAAGACAATGAAAGGGTTAGGGTTCATTGTACTTGTTCTAACTTTAGAAGTGGTAGGCCATGGAGATTCTATTCTTTAATTTAATGCTTCCCAATTAGAGGTTTCAACATTTTGATATGAGCTTATCTGGTTAGATATTACTTTATCATTGCTTTTCATTTTAAATGTTTAATTGTTCCGTAAGTTAATTAATTAATGTTTTTTGGTGGACTAATGAAGTGCAGTTAAAATAGAATAAATAGAACAATGTTTTCATGTTAAAATAGTAAAAATCAATGCAACAAAATCCTAAGAGAATCTCTAATTCTATCATTCGGAAATTAATTAATTAAATTTCATCCAATGCAGAATAAATACTTTTTGGCACAAAAAAAGCATGTGAAATAAAGCTTCACTTTACATTAGACAATATCTGAGAAAAATTTGTTGAGTGATCACAGTTATTATTTAAATTCTAATCAATGTACTGTCTATTATTTATGGCAAAAACTTATGTGCACCATTCTAGATGCATCATTTTAGGTGCTTCATAGGTACTTCAATCAATCTGTATCATTCAAATACATCAAGATTCGCACCATACATTTCAATCAAATAATACGGATTGATTGGAGTACCTAGAGAGCACCTAGAGTGGTGCACCTGAGTTTTTGTCATTATTTATATATATCTACGAAAAAACAGGAGCTTGTATAGTGTTATTGTGACAATTAATGGTGTTGTCATGATAACATCCGCCTTTTGTCCTTTATAATTCAGTGCAGATTAAGATGGTAATTGGTTATGTAGTTAGGCAGATAAGCACTTAATTAAAGAGGAATCCTGTTTTTGAGGTGCTTATAGCATATCAATAGACAATAGACAATAGTGCACTTCATTAAATTATTCCACCTAAAGAAAATAAACAAATATATGATGTTTTTGTGAGCGTCATAAACCTAAGGAAGTCATTCTATGCATAAATAAAGTTAAACAAAAATTAATGCGAAAATTTCCATCTTTATATAGTCTTTCACTCGGAACTCAATTCTATACTATATTATAAAGCATGTAAGAAATGAAGTTTTTCATTGTGTTGGACATTTTTTATCTTCTCAAAATATCCCTGCATATACGCAAAGGAGAGATTAATTTTTAGCAATCTAATTCTAATTTGTGAGCAGAGATGATTCAAAAAATTACTAAGAAAATGTCGTTGGGAAATTTAATTAAAGAAAAGTTGATCCCTTCGTTTTGTACAAACGCGGTATACAAAGACCAGATGCATTAATGGGTCATTATTCACTCATTTCTTAGGTGCACTGGACTCATACAAAATAAAAAAAAAGGAAAACTTACGCTAGACACTTTAAATATGGAGGAGGATATCCCTTCGTTTTGGACAGATGCAGTGTACAAGGACCATTGACATTAATGGATTCTTGTTTACTCATTTTCTAGATGCACCAGACTCGTACAAAATAAAGAAAAGAAAACTTACAAATTGAGTTTGTCACAAATGTACAATGCAGCCAGATTCAAAATTGAATTACAAAAAAGAACAGATCTATACAGTATTGTCAATTTCTTTTTATATTTGTTGATTTGCAAAACTATTTGAATTTTATCATCTCTTGTGTTTAAGAATAATTGTAGGGATATTTAAGCAAAAAGCAAAATGAGCACAAGAAATGATCAAGAAAGACTTAAGAATAAGTTCAGAAGAACAAGATCAAGATGAAGAATTGCTTAGGTTAATTAGAATTTGGATAGTTTAAATTTGGGATTGAAAAGAGCAAGAAAACCACAAAATCAGCAAATAGCATTATATTGCTAACCTTAGCGTTATAACTCTACACTCCAAAACCCTCAAATCTGACCATGTACAAACAACTTATGAAACTGTTACATAATGCCAAAGTGGAGTTATAATGCTAGACCATGAAAATCAGATCAAAATTGACTAAATACCAATATGTCTTGTCTAGCGTTATAACGCCAACACTGGCGTTATAACGCCAGGTCTCTCTAAGAGCCAAAATGACTAAGTCAGAAAATCCAGAGATATATGTATAACGCCAATTTGGCATTATAACAGTAGAACATAATTTAAAAAACCAGAGCAACTTTGTTTTGACCTGATGTAGCATTAAAATGCCAATGTTTGAATAAAATATGATGTTATAACGCTTGTTCAAAATTTCAGAAAAATCCAAATCAAACATCAGGAAATTTTTGTCCTGATCCAAATTAGCGTTATAACAGTAATTTTTGTGAAGGGATGGTGTTATAACGCTATATCACGCTGACTTAATTATTTGTCAGATTTGAACACGTATATAAATCCATCTTCTTCAACCTTTCTATCAGCTTGAGACTTGCCTATTCTAAATCACTTACAACCATCATTGTCAAATCTTTGAGCTCTTTTCAATTAGCCAAATCTTTTCTAAAATCTCAAGCTTAAATTAGTTAAATTAAATCGAAAGATTATTGAGAGATAACTTATGTGATTAATTTTATTATTCTATTCTCTATTCCATTCCTTTGTGAGTTTGATTGTTTATCGGGTTCAAGTCTTCTATCGGAGTGTGTAAAGAAGATTGAATTCTACCTTGTACTTGGAACAATTGTTTAGTAAAGCAGACCAGACTTATTACCGTACAAAAGCGGGGGTGATGGGGGCTCGTGGACGTAGGCGAGGCCATTGACAAGCTAAACTCTGTCAACATATTGAGCCTTCACTTTTCTCCCATCTCTTCTCTATCTTAATTCTCATTAATTGCATTTGTGTGCTTGCTAATTGATTGAATTGCTTGCTTATTGATAAAATTGCTAGAATTAATTTAATTACTTGTTAGTCGTAATTGTGAAAGTTAAACATTGGTCGTTGGAAAGTTTAATGATCTAGTTGGGTCTTTTGGGAATAATCAAGGATAAAATAGCTTAATTTGGAATACGCTCCACATTTAGAATTTAATTAAGCCAAAATTGATACAAGCACTTCTCCAATTATTTGTTGGTAATTTGCATTTGAGAAGTGTATCAATCGAATTGTTTGAATTGATTGCATTGAGTTATCTAGTAATTGTCGTTAGAAATTGAGTTGTGAAAATTTGCAATTGGACCCTTGTAATTGTTCAAAATCGAAAAATTGGTATATAACCTAGGCGCCTAAGTTATCAAAGTGGTATCAGAGCTAGGTACAACTTTCTAATTATAGTAACATTTAATTACAAGTAAAGATCCAAAATGACATATTCTAATCTTGTAAAAGAACCCCCAATACTTGGCCAAATTTGTTGTAACTTCTCTTATGGAGTATATCAATAAAAGATTATCTTAAAATAATAGATGTTTGGCACATCGTAGAAAAATGATATGAACCAATCTACGAAATAGGAACTACAAATTTGACCGAAAATTACAAAAAGTAAAAGAAAGATAATGGTCAAGCAATTAATGCTTTACTTTGCTTTGTTGACGAGTTCATAGCCATGGAAATTTTCAGTGATAACATGAATGCTTGTGATATGTGGACTAGCCTCTTAAGGCATTTTGATAAAGAAACAAATATATCTAATGTAGAATCAAATGTAGGAACTTGTAACAAGGAAAGACACAAGGTGAAAGAAAGCCTCGATGATATTCTAGCAAAAAAATAATTATGTGACCGATCGCGAGCTGGCGGTCGATTCAGACCGTTCATTTGCTGTAGCATGGTACTGTGCTACAACGGATTTGGATCCACTATTAAGTTCCATATTGTTACAAATTGTTTTGTTGCAATTGAATATTATATATATCTTTTTCTCAAAAATATTATATATATCTTTCTAACGAGTTTTTGTACTGATAATATCTTTGCACGTGGTGCTCTGCTTATAGTTAATTTTTAAGCATTTAAAAGTTATTACAAAAATAAATAAGAGTTATTGATTCAAAATTAAGATCATTATTTTTGATATGTGATTAAATTAAAGACGGTTGAATCGTAGCTACAATTGCTTATATGGACAAACTTGTTGTCTCCAAAAACTATATCTATCGACGGTTAATTAGTCTCTAAAAATTATACTACAATTGATCAACTCGTCCGAAATGTGAATTTATTAGAACGGTTGATTCATATCAAGGATGAAAGTCTAGAGACGATTATTCCACCGTCTCTACGATCCTTTGAAATGGGACAGACCTATTACCGTCAGTTAATTTTTTTTGGACGAATTTGACCTCCATACATGCACAAATATCCGGCTCAACAAACTTAATTTGTAGTAGTGCAATTAAATTAATTTATTCATTATTCGAAAATAAATATTAAGGGCACCCCCACCTTTTTTAATTAAAGTGAAATTCACGCCATGACATTTATAAAGATGTGATAGAAGTACGCATAGTGGAAGAGAAAAGTTGCTTATAACCGTGTTTTTTAGCTGCTTTTGTTTAGTCAAATTGTAAACCCGTCAAACATTTAATTGAAAGTTCAAACTATTCACTGTTAAGATGTGACTGCTATCTCAGAAATTAAAATATTATGTGTTTTTTGTATCGCCATTTAACATTGTAAAACTAATTTACAAGAAAAGAAAAGAAAATTTTGTTTACTTCCTAGGGACACGATGTAGCTGTAAACTTCAAATCATGTTCAAGAAAAAAATTTCAAAGGTATCCTTCAAAATATAATATTAAAAACATTACCAAAATGTGCGTTTTAGATGCTGCATTACATTTCTATGGACAAGATTTGCTTTTATTGACCTAGCATTTCTTGTTAAAAAAAAGAAATCAGAGTGAGAAGAGTTGAAATAGGAGGATGATTGAGAGCTTCAAAAGTAAAAACCCATTATTATCCATTCATTTCACATCCCATTATCTCAAGGGAAGGAGATGCTCTGAAGATTTTCTGCCGCGCAGCATTAACAGACGTTCATGATTTCCTACGTTGTAGGCTACGAACGGCTCAGATTTGATTCAGAAATGTTTGATATTATAAAGTTTAGCTTGCACGAATCTTGATGCAAATCAAAAACTGAGATTTATCGCACAACATACACAGTATTTGTACTGCGCGATAGAAGATCTGATTTGTTATCTCAAGTGGTAGAAAATCTAAAGTAAAAAGTGAAGGAAAAAAATGACTGTTGACTAGGATTTGCAAATTCAACGTGTTTTATTCTCCTTTTTCCATGAACAATATATGATGTGATCAGTGGATATAGAGATCCAAACTAGCAAAAAAGCAAAATTAAGGATAAGCTAGTTTAATTTCAAATGAAAAAAAAAGAACAAATGTAGAACTTTAGACCATTTCTGAGTAAACTAAAGAAATGGATGAGACATGAGAAATAGAAAAGAATTAGATAAAAATACATTTTTCTTTTAGATATTGAGATTAACAAATTTTAATATTTTGATTAAATGTATCTCAAATTTTCAATAAAAATGATAGGGTTGTTCATGCTATTGTTGAAAATTAAGTCTGAACATGTGCTTATCTCAATATGAATGTGTCTTTGGAGCCAGGGGCTGATCCAAAATTTCCGTCATGAGAGGTGGCAAGATTTATATTTTTACAGGGAGTCAAAATGATGCACATTTTTAAATGTACATGATTATTTTCTTTCCTTCTTCCACTCCGTTCTGAAAAGTGACTAAGACCAACTCCGTCACGTTTTTAAGTCGACAAAAAATATACCATAACTAAAAAAAGTTAAAAATGTGGTTCTCAAGAGATCGCGTAAATAAAAAGCTTTTTAAATTTGCAAGGATATTGCTTTTCTTCTTTTCTTTTTAAAATTTTTCTTCTTGCATTATTTTCTCTGGACATTTTTATTCGAACAAAAGTCAATATTTCAAACCCCGTGCTATAAACAGTGCAATTTGCTCAATTGACCATCTTTACAAAATCATGTGTAATTAATTACAATATGTCTTCAAGTACAATTGTATGGATTCTAAAATAGAGAAATTCTAGCTTCCTAGTTAGCAACTTAGCTTGATTTTTTCCACTTGTGTGAAAATAAAGACTAAAGACATTCATTAGTCAATAAGTCAGCGAGTCAAGTCTAAAGACTCGTTATTATTTCAATTTATTTTTTCTTTGTGCCTAATATATTCATGAATATTTTTTTTTAATATAAATGGGTTGTTAAAGTCCCCGGCATTTATTACTAAATGTCTCTTAACGAGTCCACGTTTGTATTCACAAAAGATTAAACTCATAACCTTCTGAAAATTATTCTAGTTAACTAGCATTAGATAATCCATGAATAATTAGTTATAAGTCTCGTATTTTCTCCTAGAGATCAAATGAATTCTCGAAAGATGGTTGAAAAAAAGGATTATTCAACTTACAGAGATTAACGAAAATTCCTTGTAATTAATGCTAGTTAACATGTTCACATAATTTCATAAACGTCTCAGTTAAAAAATGGAGCGAGTCATTTACAAGGTGATGTCAGCAATGATAAAAGCACCGAGTGTAGAATGTTAAAAAAAATAGTATCAACAAACTCAAATTAGTATATAATGGGCTTAAATTTTGAAAATTTAAGGTCTGATTCCTTTTTTCTAGGCCTTTACAATGTACTCAAAATTTTATTTTTTATTTTTCCATTGGGGCAACAAAATGGGCTGCTTTTTTCATCTTATGTCATCTTTAGGATCAAAAGGTTGGTAATGGATTTAAATTTTTAAGTTGAAACTTGGAAGATCTGCTCATCTTTATATTTGTCTCTTATAAAATGAATAACTTTTGTTTTTCCACTAGAACAGGGTTGATCTTAATCTGTCAAAAAGACAAATTAGATTACTCTCTCTCTCTGTCTCTCTGTCTCTCTGTCTCTCAGGCTTTTGGATAGGCATGTTGTGCATTTCAATTTTTTGATTAACAACTATTTTTATTATCTTGTTGTTGCTCTAAATGAAGAACATGTTTCTCTCATGAAATGACCATAAATTACCAATGAAAAAAGAACTACAAAACCTCTAAGATCAGTAAATAATAGAAAATGGGGAAGTTTACAGCATACACAATGAACATGACATAACACAGTTCCAGAAAGCTGAAAAATAAGAACAAAAACAATATCAAACCATAACAAGATCAGAATTACACCTCTATTTTCTTTAGTTTTCCTTGATGATCATGTATATCCCTGCTTGTACCGCCTGAAGAGATCATCGGTTTTAGCAGCTCGAAAGGCACAGCATCCTATGACGTATACGCATATCAGTGCAACAAGTGTTAGCACGAGTATAAGATCGGCTCGCCTCCATTCTCTCTTCACATTGGCAAGTAGACCCGCTTTACATGAAGAACATGAGTAGCACAATTGTGTCTGGTCATTGCTCCAAAGCATGCAATCCACATCAGATGTGACACTGATTGGGCTGATCCAGTTGGTCGGATTCACGTATGTGTACCCGCATTTTGTTGCAGGCTTGCAACATCCTGACTATTATTTATAAAAATATGTAGTAATAATGGAGAGAAAAAGGGAGTTGTTAGTTACTATTTCTTGTCTTGTTAGATTATGGTATAACAAAAGGTAGGAAAATGACATAATAGATACTAACTACTAAAGCACCTGTAATGGTGTAAGCATGGAATTGAAGAAATTCTGTGCTGAGCTATAAGTCTGGTTCAGATCTGCACAAACATTAGTTGAGCTAAGACATTGTTTGATCCTGTTCCACTGGTACGGCCCATCAACTCTCCGCTTCAACCAGCCCGAATCATCATCTAATTCATACTCCAAGAACAAGCGGCTCGGAGCTAGGTGGCCGGACCCAACTGAGTTTGTCACGACAAACATAAACACGACTAGACTGGCGAGTGCAAGTACGAGAATAAACATTGCCACCAAGTAGATAAGGTGAAGCTTGGGGAGCCTCCAAAATGCACCAATAAATCCCGCAAGTGCCACGGCAAGTACTAAGATTCCAAGGATGATGATTGGTCATTGGAGCAAGTTCAGGCAGGAGCTATCGGCCTGTGTTGATAACCAGATGCCGGCACCGATAATAGGGATTGAAAGAAGAATTGCAACAAAATTGATCGCGGCAATGACAGTATGATTTAGTGCCTGAGTGCCATAAATAAAAAAAAAGAAGTATAGAACTGCAGATGGATGTATGCTCTTAATATTTTTTTAGCTTGCTTCCTTAATTAATCAGGGAGGAAGAGAGAAAGAATCTTATTTGTGTGAGATATCTAGGAATTTGGTCTTCATTGTTTGTTGTGTGAAACCTCTGTTCAACTTTTTAACGATCCAGGTGTCAGAAAACATCATCTTTTTTTCGAAAGCTGACAGAAGCTGCCAGGAGGTCAGAAAACATCACATAAGCCCAAATTTAGGCCCATAATGGTTCTGGTACAGACTAAACGGGCTTTAAGGCCGACTATTCATTGAGCTAGTGCTGAATTTTGATCGTATTTCTTTTTCTCGCTCTGATCATTTTATTGCGTAACCAATTAACCATGAACAATTTAAAATGTAAACACTATTTAACTGGCCTTGAATTTTATGATCAAACTAGCATTGTTTCTATAGTTCGTCAGCTTTTATTATTACTACTAAGTACTGCTCAAAACAACAACTGTATTAACAAAACAATGCAGAGCACATATCAACCCAATTTCACTATTTCCGACCAAATTTACCCCTTTCACCTCCTAAACCTAAGCTTCCTAGAGAGCCTTCGTGATCACCTCATTCCGTTGTCTTCTCGAATCCAACCGACAAATCGGACATGTCACATGCAATTCGAGGCAAATGTCGATACACATACACTCTGCATGAAACACATGACTGCACACCGTCAGAACCCGTACCCAAACCGTCTGTGCCTCGTCACCTTCAAACTCAGCCAAACAAATCACATAATATGGCTCGCACCACGTTCTCACTGCATCATATGGTACCACAAGGAAAGAGCTATGAACAGACGGATCAATATCGTTTTGCTTCTTTCTAATTCTAAGGATCAATCGGTGACAAAAGCATTGAAATATGTCACAGAGGATGAAGCCTAGGAGGAAGAAGAGGAAACCGAGAACAACAACAAAGAAGAGGAGGAGAGTCAGGAGCTCGTGAACCGGAGCGTTGTTTAACGGTGTATAACATTATATAACGTTGTATAAAATCAATTTCAATTCAACGGTCGAATTTCTGACAACTCCAACGATCAAAATCTGAGCTAAAACATTGTGTAGTGTTTTCCAGCGTTATATAACAAATTAATAAATTCAGACAACAATGTAAGTATTTTAAGCTCTTTATAAAAATGATTCCTTCACTCTTTCTTCTACAACAATCCAATATAGCAAAATCCTTTGTTTCATCATTGTTGAGCTTGGAATATATTGCCAAACCTTGCTCAAAGACTCAATCTTATTAATCTAAATTATTCTAAACTCTTAGAGAGATTGTGTTGAGTGATTATCAAATTATCTATTTCGTTCAATTGTTACTTTTGTGTTTTTCGTTGGCTTGATACTCCACCAGTATGTGTAATTGAGACCAAGTTCGACATTGTGTGAGTAGGGTTGGTGCTCATTCGGTGTGTGTAAGCCAGACTAATTTCGAATTTGTAAATTCACTTATTGTAGTGAATCAGCTCGACCTACATTGTGTGTGTGAGTAGGGTCGGGAGTCCCGAAGAGTAGGATCGTCAATATTCGAACTACATTAATATCCTTGTGTCAATTTGGATTACTTTGTTTGCATTTTCTAAACTCTTCTCTTTATTTTCATTATTAATTTAGTTTAGAATTTGCTTGTGCTTAAAATTCCTTGAATTGATTGCAATTGTCAAAATTTACTAATTGGCCCCTGATAATTTTAAAGAATTGCTTAAATTAAGCCTTCTAGTTTCAACATGGATTACAACAACTATTCACAAAAGGGATCAAAAGGAGGACGAGCAATGCAGTATCTTTCCACAATATTTCGACACTTGGAACCCAATCGCTCAAGTCAAAACTATTTCTCAAAATGATTATAGAATAGATGATTACATGATGTTTGAGAAAAGTTAGAATGATCTCTCTCATCGTAAGAATGAATGTAGGTAGTTTTCTTGAAAAGAAAAGAAAGGGATCAACTCTTTAAATAGTTGTATAGAAGCAGGGGATGTTGTTATCGTGCATATCGATATGTCGATTGGGTATATCAATATATCGATTATTAAATCAATATGATGATTTAACTGTGACGGTCCCCTCAGAAGTTCTCTTCCGACTTAGCCAAAAATGAGTATGCTATGCAGGGATATCAATATATCGATAGGTTACATCGATATATCGATCGACCGATCGATATGAAATCGATGCATCGACATGGCTCATAAACCTGTGACGGTTCTTTCTGAATTTCTATACTTAGTCATCCAACTGACGGCTTCATACATCGATATATCGATCTGCAACATCGATATATCGATATGCACTGTTTTGACTTCAACTCGATTCCATAGCTGATATCCCTGGAAATAAAAATCTAGAAATAGAAAAATCTATCATGTGCTTCCAAGGACCAAGTCTTAGTGCTCCAAAACTCCAAGATGCTTCACCATGCAACGCCTTGTCATGCATTGCTTTGTCATGCACGTGTTGTGTACCTACACAAATCATCTCAACAAATACATGTTAGATTGCATTTGTTTTTCAAATTGTCAAACCAAAGAAGTTGCTTAGTACAACAATCGATATTTAGCACAAGTGGCATAACACTTTCACCAACTAAGAACTCTTTGAATGATGAGAGCATTGAAGCTCTCATCTGTACTCAAGACTATTTGCGTGCTTCAATCACCATTATGTTGTTATATTCTTAGTATTCTTATTATTGTACTGATATTAAATACCAACATGTTTTTGTTGTGTTTATTTGCAGATTCTGATGGACAAGTTGGTGATCCACTGCGGTGTGATTAAGTTGTAGCTGATTATTCCATACTTGAAAGTGGAGCATGACATGCTGCTACTTTGCTTGTCACAGCGTCAGTATTCTCTTTTGAGAATGTTCTTTTGTTTAGTTGACTTTTGAGTTGGTCTACCAACTTGTTGCTTGTTTGTCACTAGATTAATGAGTGTAATTCATGATGAAATCTGGAGAAATGGTTTCTTTGGCTCCTTCGATCTCAAGCCATGATTCTTCAGTGATGGTCAATGTGTTTTAATTTCTTTTATTTAGTCAATGACTGAGATATGTTTTTGAGAAGATAGCTTGAGATCTAGGTTAAGTACTTGAATTATTTTTACAAGGTTGACACTCTGTATAAGAAAATTGTTTTAAGTTTCATGTTTAGATGCTTGATCAATTAATATGAAGTTCATGTGTTTTGGTTTAGTTGAATGTTATGAAGTTCAAATTAGATGTTTAAAGATATTTCAAAAATGCTGGTATGTTTCAGTTTATAAAATTTGTCTATATAATTTGTTCTGAAGTTATGATTTTATTTAGAATTATTTCGGCAAATTTAATTTGAAATTATTTGTGTATTTGTGCAATCAAAAAATTAAATAATTTGAATTAATGATGTAGTTTGACGCAAGATAAATTAAATGTTTATTATATTTTGAACGTTTTAGTTTAACACAATGAAAATGCAAAAATATTTTTTTACGTTTCTTAAACAAAATGTTTAACGCAAACTAATTTTTTTTCTTTAATTAAAAACAACGATATATTAATATGAATATTTTGGTTAACATTTTCAAAAGTTTGACAGCCCTCATTTGCGTTATCGTTCCACAAACAACTTGATCGGTCACATCTTCTCCACGAAGCACTCTCCCTCCTGCTCTTTTCTTCTGCAATGGTATTCCAATTTTCTGAGTAGTGCTAACAAGCTTCTGTTTAGTTTCCAAAACGGAAGGCTCAAAAGAAACATTATGCAGTGTATTTCAATGGCGTGTCTTTCTTATTCTTATCGCCTCCCTTCCCTCTTTCCCAAGCATCTATCTCCTCTCCCTTTCCAAATTGGTACCTTCGCGTCACGTCGAGGGACCGGGTCAACCTCCGTTAGATTAACAGGTTCAAATAAGAGTAGTGTTAAGGTGCTTGCTATAGTGCAGAGAGACGATGAGATCGAAGGCGACGAAGATGTAGGGGGATTAGAGATTATGAAGGGGATGAAGAGGTGGTGCCTTCTGTTTCTCCAGAGAGATGGGATGTACTAGGCCTTGATCAAGCTATGGTATAACTCATTCTTTCATTTGAATTTGCCTTTATCTATTCATGTGCTTTTGTTTGCCAAAAAAAAGGAGGGTTTTGTATTATCATGGGTTAAGGTACTATTGTTAACTTCGTTGATTGCATACAAGAATTCAGCTTAGAATTGTAATATATGGGGTTTTGAACTGTTAGCCACTCCAGAATTTATGTTTTAGAGAACAGAAGTATATGATTCAGTTTCTGAGCTTTTTCCTGTATCATTTTATTGCATGGGGAGTCTCTCTTTTCTAATATTACACGTCTATGATAGGTGGATTTCTCGGGGATGGTAGAGGATGAATTCTTGAATAAATTGGGATTAGAGAAAGGCACGAGAAAAGTGGTGAATCATGAAGAGAGGGGATAGGTGCTCCGTGCCATGGATGGTTGTACCTACAAAGATGTAGCAGGGGGCTCTCTTTCGAATACACTTGTTGCATTGGCCTGCCTTGGGAGCCTTTTTGTAGGTGCACCTCAGTTGAACATTGCCATGGCTGGCAGTGTCGATAGTGATCTCCTGGGTAGTTTCTATAGGTAGAAATTAAAAACTAATATATTGTTTTATACTTTCTGGTACTAAATTAATTTTAAGGTATCTGTTGTCAGGGGCACACAAGTTTATGCTCAAGAAAGGCACCTTTGGGCTTAACCACCATGCTTATGCAATTATTCATCAATGTAGCCTCAACCAACTTCAATTGTGCTCAATGACTTTTAATTGTTCTAAGTGACTTAAATTTTGTCTAAAGGGAACGTGTGTTTATGCTTTAACTATCAAAATTACTCAATTCACTAAAAGATTACAATAGCAAGCTTAAACAAGAAAGTGACTTCAAATGGATACAATTGTTACTGGACCTGACCAAATGACACCTACAGCTGAAATATTAATATTTTTTTCCTGTGCAAACTGGAATTTGACATTTTGGCTAGTAAAGTTCACTCTTGGTACCTTGATGATCAAGTCAAAACAATCTCACTCTAATGTTCCTAGGTATTTATCACTTCAAGTATTTTCATGTTGAAAATATTCAAAGCTTTTGACTTATTTATTTTTGGCAGAGCTAAGCTACGACGGGCCAATGTGCATTTCCTTTCAAATCCTGTGAAAGACGGAACAACTGGTACAGTATTGTTCTCACCACTCCTGATGCTCAGCGCACTATGCTTGCATATCAGGTAATTGAAATGTGTGTTTTATCTTTTGGGAATAATTCTCGTGGTTTTACATTTTGACAAAAATGTTGGTCCCTGCTGTTTTGGTCAATTCATTATCAATTATACCTATCTGGTGCTTGATTCTGTTCCCTTCTTACGTGAACTTTATTTTTGATATATATAGTCTACTTGGGCTAAGGTTTAAGAACAGGTCCAGTCATATTCAGGACCAGATATTAGAAATATCTATGTACATGTTATAAGGGATTCTTGTTCTTAGTTGACTTATACAGGGTATATCATCTACAGTCAGTTACGATCAATACTTGGCAAGTCTAGTGTAAAAAACAAACATACTAATTGTGGAGGGTTACATTTTTTAGCTCCCTAATACAATTGAAACCATTAAGAGAGCTTGTCAAGATGCACGTGCAAGCGGGGCTCTTGTTGCGGTCACAGCATCTGATGTGTCATGCATCAAGACATGCTATGATGACTTTTGGTAAGTCATCAGCGCGACACTGATAAAATTTCTAATTTATGGTACTGGGCCATACCAGTCTGATCCTGTATCTGGGATGTAATGTAAATTGGTCTATTATTGTCATTCTTGTAAAAGCTCATAATGACTATATACTTTCTCCCAGGAACTCTTACCAACATCAGTGAAGTCTTTGTTGCCATATGATTTGCCCTGATATCACTCATTGTTGTCTCATATGTATGGTTACCATACTACCATTTATGTTATATTCAAACAAAATTCATACTACCAAATCAGAGTACTTCATATGTATGGTTACCATACTACCATGTGACAAAATTCAAACACATATATTTGTTATATTACAAATTGTTGTTTGCAGTAAAGCCTTGAAAAGATACTTGGTTGAAAGAAAATTTGTTCTTCTACAGTGATATAATCAGAAACCACACAGACATCCTCTTTGCAAACAGCAACGAAGCTCATTCTTTTTGTAATCTAGCCCCAGATGAAGCGCCGAGATCAGTTGCACAACAACTCAGCCACACAGTTCCTTTAGTCTCTGTCACTGATGGTGCACAAGGCTCCTATCTCAGCATAAAAGGGGAAGCAATTTATATCCCTCCTTCACCCTGTAGGCCAGTGGATACATGTGGGGCTGGTGATGCCTACGCGTCAAGTACTTGTAACGAAATTTTCAACTCAAGTCCAAATCTTGAGGCATCCACATGTTTACAATTAACAAAGTGATAGTCGGTGTTCTCATCCATGTTCTTTAAATTGGAATTATTATTCCCAACCAAACCTTTCTGTTAAACATCTTTAGTCAATACCCTTTTTTTGTAAAGGCATTCTAAAGGCTTTTAATTTATGTGCCACCTTAATATCCAACACAGACAATGATCTGAAATAAATCCAAACGCTGCTAAAATCTATTTAGGTATGATAGGATTGAGTTGAAAATTTACTTTTATTATCCCACCTCCATTTGATACTATCATCTTCCGAGGAGGTAGTTTGGGACCTAATTGTTTGTTGCAATTTCATTTTATTACATTACTGATATACTGGTTAGGTGCCTTATAAATGGTATTTTATTGCCATTCTCAGCTAAAGCATTGTGCACTGATATAGAGGGGTCAGTGCAAAGATCAAACAGACGAGGGAAAATATGGTTTTCGACCATCTGTCTTGCCAAAACTCACACTTTTACCCCTTGGTATGGTACATACATATTCTTCCTTAACCTTTTTGTATGTTTGATAGGTATTTTATATGGTGTTTTGAGAGGGGCATCAAATTTGAAAAGTATGGGTACTCTGGCATCCCGTGTGGCGGCTGTTGTGGTCGGTCAGCAGGGAACTCGTTTGCGAGTCCATGACGCAGAGAGATTGGCCGAGTCCTTTGAGTGGCAATTGGAGAAGTCGAGACTTGTCTAGCTTGTGATTTTGTTGAATTCTTTTAAGGCGTGTTCTGGAGCTTGGCAAAAGAGGTGAATGGAGAGGAGAGAAAGGGGTAGGGGTGCATTCTCCTCACTTCTGAATTCTAATTTGAAATGGTAAAATGGGGAGAATTTTTATTCATTTCTTCAAGATACGTTTCCTCTCAATTTGGAGGGTTAGCTTGGTTCTTTTTCTTCTCAAATCATGGTCAGTCAGGTACTCTAATCAATATGTACTACTTAAATGCATTAAGATTTGCACCACACGTTTTAATCAAATAATACTAATTAATTGAAATATTTAGGAAGCACATAAAGTAATGTATCTAAATTTTTGTCATAATTTAAATATAGGTTCAATCTCCGTGCTTTTCTAGGCCTTTCGATGCAGTGTGTTAATGATTATTTAGATCATCAATATCATCAATTCATCGCCATAGGAACGTGGAAAGAGTTTGTATTTAAATTGTTCTTTTGAAAAATATAAGGCACGTCAGTTGTAATTATATTTTAAATTGTTCTTTTATTGCAAACTTCTAGACACTATTATCAAAAAAGAGAGAGATTATATTGACAAGTTATTTTCAAATAAATAATCACAGAGAAAGAGAGAGATTCTTTTGGAATGCCAAGTAAATGAAGATATTCTGTAAAGTTTCTAACAAACATTATTAACATTATCATTGCATTGTTTCGTAGAGCCAGAGAAATCATCTTACCTTATTATCAAAAACTTCTCTTTGGTGCCTTGGAGGAATAGTTATTTATGTTGCTACTATAAGATTGGTATAATTATTGCATATAATTATTGCTCCAGTAAAAAATAACATAAATCAAATCATTTCAGCAATATCTAGATTTTTCTACTTCTTTCTTTTATTTTTTTTAATACCTCGGAATCATGTAGATTAGGACTGTCAATGAATACGATATGGACCAGATGGAAATATTTTAGTACCCATATCCATTTAAAATGTCTTACACTTACTCTATCCTTATTCATTAAAATTTGGCTTATGCGTACTCTATCTTTACCCGCTAATATTAACATTGTAATGAAAAAGATAATGTTTGTATAGTTATTATTTTTCTAATTTTTATAAATAAACTATCAATATTTTTTTATTCAATACAAACGTGTCTCTACATAAATATAAATATACAATATACAATATACAATATATTGTAACTCAAATCATTTCATCAAAACAATCAAATTAAAATGCAAATATTTCATCTCTTATCTAATTTTTTTATTAATATTTTTTATAATTTATTCTAAAGGATGACAGGTTTGAAATAGTCTTTATCCATACTTTTGTCTATTTAATTAACAAAAAATAAATCTTACTTATACTCATATTCAATTATCTAACAAAAGAAATTCTTACACACATCCGTCTTATCAAGTAGGATATGAATGAACTAGAGTAAACAAATAAAAGAGTATCGTTGACAAGTGACAACGCTAATTTAGCAAACAATTCTACATGTTTTAATAATACTTTGGTTACACAGAATGATATAGTAGAACTTCCAGGTTTACTATTAGAATAGAATATATATTTACATTTTTCCTTCCAGGATCAGGAACAGACTCAAGCTTTGGATATTTAGGATGGAATCTGAATGAGATCGATGATGAAGAAGTCTCTGATACTGAGATTGTGCATAAAAAGAACGTGTATTTGACTGGAATGGAAGTCCCACCAGGTGAAAAAGGACACTCTCCATTCTCGTTTGATCAAGTCCTTGAAGGTTTTTTAGAAATTTGGTTGACGGTTTGAGATATATTTGAATGGTGAGAGAGTGAAAACAATGTTAAGTTCTTTTGTGGGAGTTTTAAGTACTATTTTGAGAGTTGTGAGATAAACAATTTAATACTTTAGTTAAGGTGGATGTAATACTTGATGCAGACAGTTAAATAGCAGTTTCATTTTGGAGTAAGATTCATTAGAATAGAGTAAGGTAGATTTAGTTGTTAGCTATTAGACTAGATTAGTTATTGTAAGACTCATGATTATATTTCAATAAAATAAATGAGAATTCTCCAGTTCTGGATCAAAAAAAGAAACGAATGTTATTCTTCTGAAGGATAAATAAAAAACACACTAACTCCAAATCGAATAAAGAACCCTCGAGGTCGCTTATAACCCTACCTCCAAAGATGCCTCAGAGAGATTGTGTGATTGCCGCTACAACTGTTATTTGGAGACTACAACTGTTTTTGCCTCTCGATCTAGAGGTAAAAAAAGAGGTTAAGAAAAACCAAAGGAAGATTCTCTCTAAAAAAACAGAGGAAGGAACAAGATTTTCTGTGTCGTTTTCACCGAACAATGCTTGTGTGATTGATTCACTGACTAGTGCGACCAAAGCATCTTGTTTTCTTACTCCTACATAATCGATTGATGGTCCACTGAAAAATCGTAACCTGATATCTTTTGTTCCTTTTCTCGCAAATCGTTAGGCACAACAGAAACATCAATTTTTTTTATCCCTCTCAAATTAAAATGACAATTTAACTCCCGCTGAATTTCTCTCATAAACAATTTTAGGATTATTATTTTTTCTGATAGAAATGAAAATTTATGCTGCTCAAGTTTAAATGATTTGAAATTTCTTTATTCGAATTTCAAACTCATAATCTTTCATATAGAAGACATTACTTTTAGCCACTAGACTAAGAATCAATCCTCAACTATAACATTATTATTAAGTTGCAATTTTAATAATATAAGAAATCTTAATCCTCATTTTAATTTATCTCAGAAGTTTTAACCTTCATCTGAAGAATTCTGCCATCTTCTTCTTCTTTATGTATGGCAAATTTTGAAGGTGTCAAAAAGATAGAGGTGCTCTATTTATTTATTCATCGATCAGAAAATTTCATCTAATACAAGATTAAATTTTCGCTTTAAAATTGTGTTTAAGGGTCTATCTTTGCTATAAAAGAAATGAATGTTATATTAAATGAAATTTTCAGAATAATCAAATGTATTATTCAAAAATACATATGAGAAACTAAAGTCAGGTACTGATATATATCATCTCCTTAATAATTTATTAAGCCAAATTGATAATTAGATTTTTTTTCTCAAACTGAATATAGATTTTTTTTGTAATTGATATTTTGGGTAGTTCTTATATAGATAAAAAAAAATTACTAAAAGTTTTATAGAATTAATTATAATAATTAGTTGTCATCAACAATAGTAAAATTAAAATTGAAGTTGATTTATCCATAGCAAATTAAATTTTTTTTATATATAAAAGCTTGTGTTGGTTCAACATTTAGTTATGAAACATGAACCTTTAGTGTTTTGAACTCTTAAAATAACACCTACTGTGAATATTTGTATTTAACTAATTAATTCTATTAGTTGTCGATTACAGTTTTTAGAAAATAATAAATATAGAGAAGCATTCGTTTCGTTTATACGTTAAATAAGCCTAAAATGATAAATATATAATTAGCGCTTCTGTATTGTTAGAAAAATGAGTCGGAATTCGGAAATAAAAGACAAGCATCTCCTTTTAAAAATTAAAATCACATCCGCTGCTATATTTTATCTGCTTTTAAAACTGTAAACACCATCTGAATCGTTCATAAAAACATCACACGAATCTTAAAAGCCTTTTAAAAACCACATCAAATCAGCTACGTTCGATCTGAATCGTACGGAAGAGATTATGCGCTATAAAAAAACCCTATCGTCAACCCAAAGGCAGCAAACACAGTTGCACAAATCTCCATTTTCTTGAACATCTCTAAAAAAAGATAATACGATATAATAAACCATACTCATTTATCTCTCCTTCCAAACTTCCTTTCTTAATCACTTTCCCTCTTCCCCCTACCCCTCCCCCTCTTTCCGCCCCCTCTGCGATTCGGCGGCGATCGCCTGAAAATTCTTCAATTCTCCGAACCGATTGCGATATCGAGCTCCCCGCTGTGCGAAAATGGTGTCAGCTAATCGGGAAATGGCGGTCTATTGCTTCGACACGCTTGTCGCACACTACAACGGGGAGCAACCGCCGCATCCCGCTTTTGAAGAAGGCCAACAGTAGGACCTTCCCTTATTTGTGTAATTTTGCCTCTGTTAATCCGATTTGATCTGATTTTGGGGTAAAATTGAAGGGTTTTTAGTTGCTGATGTTGAAAGTTACTGGCTTTAATTGGGGGTTCGGAACGAATTGGGTTCTTTTTTACGTCCGTTGTAGCTTATTTGTGTAGGCTGCAAACGGTGACCCTTGCCTGATTTTATGTTATTTCTTACATTCAGGCCAATGCTATCTTGCTTTTTGTACCATCATAAAGGTTCTGATACCAATTGAGGGTGTTAGTAAAGTTATTTTGCTTTAGTAAAGTTATTTTGCTTGATAAGCTCCTTTTGTTAATGCTTATGGGTTTTTAGTGGCTAGCAGTTGTCAACATTTTCTTACTTATTTTTAATCAAGATTAATGTAGCCTACTTCAAAAAATATATATTTTCCCCCATTAAAGTAGTTTGGCGTGGCATTTGATAAAATCAATTGTTGGTTGTCTGAAATTCGTGTTGGAAGTGATGCTTACTTAGCTGATGATATTATCAGGTATTTATAATTACTGGTTCACATAGTTGGATTCATGACCGGTTGTTGTTTTATTAATTAATCATATGAAGCCTTAAATTACAGTAAATTGCTTTAGGTTGTGCAAATCTTATGTGATATTAGGGTAAAACATCTCATCCATATTTACTCGTGCTACCATACAAGTGCTAATGGTATGTGATCATTGTATTGCAGTATTGTCAAAGTTACTTAAATTAGTTCTATTAATGGTATAATGGATCTATTAACCAAATCATGCGGGGAGTGGAGCCATAGTAATGTAATACTGTTGTATGTGTGCTCTATTCCACAGTAAGCTTGTATATCTACCTTATGTGAACTTGACTTCTATGGTTATCTAGCTTTTCTATCACATTCCGTAGTCAATGTATTTGAAAATTGTTTTGTATACCGGTATCACTTATTACATTTCTTTCCTCCAAAATTGCTGATTGAATTTGAACATTTACAGCCCGTTATTTGTAACATGGAAGAAAACAACAAATGGCTCTGAGCCGCGTCTAAGGGGATGCATTGGTACTCTAGAACCGCGCCATATAATCAATGGCTTCAGAGAGTACGCGCTAACTAGGTATGTACATTTCTTTCTTGCTTGGGTTAACTTTTGTGCAACTCATGCTAGTTGCATGTATGTATTATCAGTACTTTGCAGCTTTCAGTTGTTGATACCAAGAGCTATCTTATGTACAATTTTTTGTCATACCTTTTTATTATTAGCATACCTCAACTTTATGGTACATCTAATTCTTATAGTACATATTTCTTAAAAATACAATTCAAATAAAAAAACTAAAATTCGAGATATATTCTTAGTTATTCTGATATGACATGTATCAAATTTGGATCAATTTATAAAATGTTTGTGTTTCCATCCAACAATTTGTAAACTTTAGCAGTGGATTTTTAATGACTTTGTGATAATTCCAAATTCCACCAAACAATACGTGCAGTTGTTATCATTAGCCTTATTTAATAAAATTTCCACTGTGCAGTGCATTGAGAGACCGTCGATTTCCACCAATACTGGCTAAGGAAATACCCTACCTAGAGTGTACTGTCTCTGTGCTAACTAACTATGAAGCTGCTCTTCATCATCTCGATTGGGAGGTCTTGTCTCTCCCCCTCATTATTTATCAGCTAAAAGCTATCTAAAAATATATATAATATGAGGAGGGATATAATGCCTCTATTTTTGTGTCTTCATTGCGCCTCCAAAATCTACATAATTTATCATGCACATATTTTTATGCAACTAAATCTAGATTATTCATTGATTTTAATGAATGGTGTAGATTTGAATGCATCATGGAGACAAAAAATGGAGACATATCCCTCCTAGAGGAGGGATATAATGCCTCCACTTTTGTGTGCATCTATTGTGCCACCAAAATCTACGCCATTCATCATGCACAAATATCAATCTGGTTAGGTCGGCCATTTTCAATACTGACTTGTAACAAATCCCATATCAATCTAGGTGCAGTTTAGATATATCCTTTTTTCTCTGCTTCTCAGTTGGGTCACCTTGGTTTTCAGTTTAAAACTTCAATGGATGGATTGATGAAATTTTAATACATGTTCTCCTTTCTTTTCACCCTTGTTCTTCTGTTTAATCCATGTCTTTTGACCTGGAACATGCTCTGAATATTAATTATAATTCTCTGATAGACTTGTTCAAATGTGTATTATTTTTCCCGGAAAGGTTGGGAAGCATGGCTTGATCATAGAATTCACTGACCCTGATTACAACATGAGGCGTAGTGGAACCTACTTGCCTGATGTCCCTGCCCATGAAGGTAATAATAAACTTCACCATTGTTGAATCTCCTTTTTTGCAATGTACATTGCATAAATAGTTCCTTCGATTTCTCATTTTCAGCCAAAAGGTTGGTCATTTTCATATTTGTCCTTAAATATTAAAATTTTTACATTTTTTTGTCTAAGTGGAATAAAGATATAAACATAGTTCTGGGGTTGCAGTTGAATTATGCTTCATTCTTTGGGCAGCAGCATTGAATAAGTTGAAAAGAAAATGTCTAAGAATACTATGCAAAGTTACATGCTTCAAGGACACCCAGTATATACTATATACTTTTGGGACTATTTATGCAATTAATCCTTATGCATGATTACTTAATTTTTTAAATATTTTTACCATCCATGATCTTTTTTTTGTGTGTTCTAATTTTGCACTTGCTTTTTTAAAGGATGGACTAACATTGAGATGATCGACTCTCTGATGAGAAAGGCCGGTTATAACGGTGTCATTACTGAATCACTCAGAAAGAAGCTGAGAGTGACTCGCTATCAGAGCACCCTCTACACCATGCCGTACGCTGACTACGCCTCATATGTCAAATCAATTAGAGGCGCTGCCCCTGCTATTAATGGGGCTCCTATCATTAATGGCTTTAAAACAAGGGCCAACCATTGATTTAGTTTTAACTCTTTTTTAAATTAAGGGAAAAATAAACTGTGTAGTGTCTTATCAGGGGCGTGTATATTTGGTGAGAATTTATTTTCAATTCACACCCTCCTCGCGGCCTTTTTTATGTATCTGTCGTTAGTTTATCATTTATTTATCATAATGGGATTGCATCATTGTCAAAAACATTTAAACCAACTTTTCTTTGGTACTTTCCCTTCTTTTACGATGCTGTTCGTCTTCAGCTGGTAATTATTAGTTAATATTATTGTCTATTTTATGTGTTCTGAGTGGTGGAGGGTACAGGAACCGGAGACTTGTGTATTAACATGCAAGAAAAAAATCAATAAATTTTGCATTTCGCATATGTTAAAGAAACATCACCGACCATAGTACTACATTTCAGCTATTATAATAAAAAATAAATAGAAAGCATTGGTGTTTCTTTGGAAATGTACTTGCTACATTGTTCACCAATTCCACTTGAGCCTCTCCGATTCTTGGCAGTGTTCACCGATTCCTTTGTTCCACTTGAGAGTTGAGACGGAGCTGGCACTTCGCACAATATACAGTAGCACTACAAATAAAAAAGCAAAGAGATATAACTAAAATAATAACAGTTAACTATTCCACAGTGGTTTGAGTTACTCTCCTTGGCTACAGAGCAGCGAGCAAACTCGATATACCTGTTTCTGTTTGCAATGTTTCTCGTGAGTGCTGCTTTTGAAAGGGAGGTTTGCACAGAGATGTCTTGGGTGCGGGAAGGCTCTTAATGCCACCAGATTTTAATAATAATTCAAAGACAGTCGACAGACAATTTATTAATTCTTTTTCCTGAAAATAACATAGGCGCACATTAACCCGACTACATTGGCTACAAAATAGCAAGAAGTGATTTGTGAAAGGTAGGAAAGTACTACAAAATGATCAACTGTGACTGCGAGATGTATTAATTATTAAAGTAGTTGGTATAGTATAGGAAATCCCACTGTTCCATTCGCAGCAACAAGAACAACCTCATTGCCTTCTTTATTATCAGAAATCTCAGTGACAACTTTTCATAGCAATCATCTTCATCACTGCTCTCCTTTTTCCTCTTCTTGTGTCACTTCCTCTTTCTCTATTTCTCCTGATACTGATAGAATTGTTTGTTGAAAGAGCAACGCTGCTGTAGCGTAGACCAAATAGTCCATTTTTAGTTATCATCTAAGACTAAGAAGTTTCTAGCTAGAGTATACTTTTATATTGTTGTAGTAGGGTATACTTGTATATTGTTGTAGTAGGGTGAATATTTTAGATATATAGTAAAAATATCTAGAATGTGTTTAGACTTTAGAATATTTATAGATGTTTGTATGATATTTTTAGAGTTTGTATCCACCTTCTTACCTCAAGTATAAATATGAAGGCATGGTTTTCATCTAGGCATCAAGAAAAGCAAGAACAAAGCAATCTACCTCAAAGAAAAGAGAGTGTAGTGCCAGTAGAAAAAGCTTGGGGTGTAGGCAGTGGCGTAGCTAGAAATTCATGTTAGATGGGTCCATAAATTTCAGATCGAAAAGAAACACCAAAAATTTGTTGAAAAACATAATAAGTTCCAATATAAAATTTTGAACATTCAAAATAAGAGATCCAGAACAACAAAAATATAAAAATTATAATAATTTCCTATGAATTTTCATCTTTTGATAATTTTGCATAATTAGTTCATTAGAAATATCATTAATAAAACAAACACAAATCTGATTTCAGACTTTCAGCAATCAGCAATCAGCAAGCTTACTGTTAAGCTTACTGTTATTAGCAAATCTGATTTCAGAATTTCAGCAATAAAAAACAAAATAACAGCAATCTTACTGTTAAGCTTGCTGTTATACGTTATTCCTAGGGATGGCAAGAAAGCCTAGTGGCCCGGTGGCCCGATTAAACCCACCCGGCCCGAAGCTTTGCCTGTCTGGCCCAAAGTCACGGCGGGCCATATCAGGTCAGGCGCCTGATCAGGTCAGGTAAGACTTGGGCTTGAGATCAAGCCCACAAGGCATTAGGGCTGATATTATCTATTGGGTTGTACTAAGAGTTGTGCTGTTGTAGGCTTGAGGCAGATGTGCGCATGAGCTGTTAAGACTTAAGAATAGAAATTATCACATATATATGTGCTAACCCTAGAAATTTTCGCCGTTATCCCTCTCTCAATCTCTCTCTCTAAGTCTGGGCTGCTCTATCTCTTTCGACTCTCAAGTCTCCTGATCGGCTGATCCACTCTCCATTTCTCTGTCGTCTCTCTATCTCTCCATCTCTCCACAGGCCACGGTTGTGTATCGCAGCGGTCTACACCTTGTTCACTGGCCGATATCTCGGTCTCTGTACTTTTGTCGTCTCTCTATCTCTCCGACGACACAAGACTTCACTGGTCCTACTCGTGAGCTCGTCAGGTAATAACTGAACCCTAGAACTTGTCGTCTCAGTTCTAGTTGTTTTTTTCTCACAGCTCGTCAGGTAACAGCTGAACCCTAGTTTTTTCCTGATCTGAATTCCTGTCTCTTTTTCTTTCTGTTTTTTTGCTCAAAGGTCACAGCTGAACCCTAGAATTTGTCGTCTCTGACTACTAATACACAGTCACTGCCTCACTGGTCTTGCTCGTGAGCTCGTCACTGCCTCTCTGTCTACTGTACACAGTTCCAATCTGCTTTACTGGTATTCTTTAACTAATATATTTGTTTTAATTGTGTAATTATTTGGTTACTGCCTCTCCGGCCTCCATCAGTTTCAATTTGTTTTTACTGGTACACAACAATAAAATGGTTCTTCTTCTCACACTGAACTGACTATGGGGTTAGATGAAACTGGTAAAATTATTTGGTATAATTACTGGTACACTGTTTCGACTTACTGGTATAACTATTTGGTTGTGGGGTTAGATAAAACTGTGGGGGTTAGATAAAACAGTTTCTAAGGAGAAGCGGCATAATTTTGTAATTCTTTATTGTTAGGTTGATGAATAGTTTTTGTTGGAGTTTGAACATTTTGCTGGATTTTAGGGGAAGGTATATAGTTTTGAAATCAAAATTGAAACTTATGTCTTTCTGCTCTCATGTTTCATGCTTTAGTTGCTTCTTAAAATTTATATATTTTTAATTTGTAGGTGAAATGATGTTGATGTTCAGCTGGTCAGATGATCATGTTTAGTTGTTTTGATGTTTTTTTAGCAAACTGAATGCATCTTTGTACTATGTTGTTTTAATCATGTTTTGTGGTGAATTAAATGAACATTTGTATATCCTGAACTATGCTTTTTTGTCTTGATTATGCTTAATTGTTGTGAAATTTGAATTGTATCTCTTTATTGTGCTGAACGATTAATGAATAGTTGAATACTTGTTGTTTTAAGTTCATAGTTGTGCTGAATTCTTAATTGAATACATGTGTTGCATGCTTAGTTGTATATCGGGCCTTTCGGGCCGGGCAGGTAAGACAGCCCACAGGCACGATCAGACTGGTGCAGGCAGGCTCGGGCCTGAAAATATGGCCCGTTGGGCAGGCAGGTGCTGAATTTTGAGCCCATTTGATTTGGGCCCAGGCGGGTAGGTATCATCTTTTAAGGTAACAGATCAGGTTTGGGCCTAGTACTATGCCTGCAGGCTAGGCCCATTGCCATCCCTAGTTATTCCAAACCAAATTCAGCCTATTCCAAACTCAATCAGAAACAAAATAGCAAAGAAGTCGGCCTATTCCAAACCTAATTCAGTCAATTGAGATTATACGCTAGATGATACTAATTCTAGGCTTGCAGCACATTATAATTCAAACAACCGAAGTTGCACTTGCTAACTTGCTGTTATCCCTTATCAGAATTCAGACAAAAAGAAATAGTTCAAACTACGCCTCAACTATAATAAGAAGAAATTTAGGAAAAAGATGAGAAAGGAATAATTTTCGGAGGGATTATACTTTCCTTCGGCTATTCTTATAAGCCAACTCGGATCTAAAAGACAAGGAATTGCCTATATCGGCTGGTCCCAGGGAATATCTCTCAACAATCCAATCAGACGATTTACTTGAATCACGACTTTTTTCATTTCAGTTCTCCCTCCCATCAAGACTTCCTTATCTGGTAAGAAAGGAGATCTTTCTTCTAGTGAATTCGTGAGGTTAGTTAGTTACCTATTGGTAGATCTTTCACTCCAGCACATTTAATTAAAATTCAGACAACCGAAGCGAAAAGAGATTACCAACCGAAGAAAGAGGTGCAAAAGCGCGAGCGACGGAGAGAGCAAAGATGAGCGGTACTTTGCCAGGCGGGTCGCCACTCGCCAGTCGGTTAAAAGCGTTGTGGTCGTCAGGGGCGAAGCCACCTTGCACCAGGGGGGTGTAGCTGAACCCCCCTGGAAAAAAAAATTTCAAAAATGACCATATATTTGAATTTTTTTTGCATAAATGACCATGTAAAATAACTTTTTTCTAAGAATAACCATCATTTCGAACCCCCCTGGAAAATATCGTAAATCTTGAACCCCCCTGGCGAGAATCCTGGATCCGCCCCTGGTGGTCGTGGAGAGTCGCGTTGCCAGTGATGGAGTCGCGAGAGATGGAGCCGCGTCGCCAGAGATGGAGTCGCAAGGATGGAGTCGCGTGCTACCAGGGAAAGAAAATATTTCAGATGGGTCCTTTGTAATTTTGAGATGGGTCCCTTTAACTTTTTTATTTACAAATCAATTCTATTGTAAGTAAATTCAAATTTTCAGGTGGGTCCATGGACCCACCAAAATAAATGTAGCTCCGCCCCTGGGTGTAGGTAATATTGAGTAATAGGGGTGTAGTTTTAGGAAATTAGTTAAGAGTTGTAAGAATATTTTGAGAGTGAGTAATAAAATTAGTTTAAATATAATGCCTTGTGATGGAAAAAGTCGCGCCGCGGTACATGTCATTAGTGCGGCAAGTCCGGTCACTTTCAACATGATTGTCCCGAGAGATGACATGATCGTCCGCCTAACAACTGTAGCCAGTCACACGGAAGTTGTGCTTGGTTATGAGGATGATATCTTTATGTGTATGGGTGAGAATGTGTGTGAGACTGTTGGTGGTGGGACAAGGAGCGGTAGCAGTGGCGCTTGCAGTAACTGGGTGTTACACTCTGGCAGTACATTCCATGTTTGTCCATGAAGTGATTGATTTGATGCTTTTCGTGAGATGTCTGGTGTGGCCGAGACTTTGGCTAATGGATCGGTTTTGCCGGTTGACAAAGTTGGCACGGTTAGATTCCAAATGTGGGATGGTATGATTCGTACGGTTACTGATGCTTCGTATGTACATGATGTACGAAGGGGTCTTGTATCACTCAGTGAGTTGAATTCACGCGGATATGAACTACGAATTTGCGGTGGGTCCATGAGGTACTTCGACGTGACGTGGCTGTCATTCGGGATACTAAGCGCGGTGGTCTCTTGAGATCGTTGGTACGTTGGAGTCTGCGTTCACTGTCATACCAGCTGACACTACAACTGGTGAACTTGTAGGAGGTGACGATGTGGCATGTTGCGATGAAGTTGCGACGTTGAGAACACGTCACATGGCAGAGCATGCTATTGGACAACGTCCTGGACAGAACCAAGCTGGAGACGGTAGGCTTGACCTTCTGAATTTTCTTGGATGGCTTGATACTGGTGGAGGTAGGCGTGGACATGTGGTGGTTGATATTGCATGAGGCATTGGACCTAAGAAGTCGTAGGCTGTGAACTCAGGTAGATGCGGAGAGTCTCTGGACTAAGAGGCTTATGGGAGGAGACCGACAAATTACTATTGGGATATGACAATTTGATGGAGTGAATTCTCGATTTGAACCTACGGTGGAGATTGTTGGATTTTTAGTCCCATATCGACACATATTTTTAATCCCATTTTTTCTCCTTTTATTTGTTTGAGTCGCTAGGCAGGAGTTAGTTTTTTGTGGTTGTTGTTCTTGGCACAAACAAAGAGAGAAGGTGAAGAGAGTGACAGGGATGAAGGTTAGAGATAGGGGTAAAGTAATTGTTTGCTATGACAATTGAGACATTCCTGTAGCCTCTGGTAATCTCTCTTGTAATAGTGAATTTCTTCGGTTCGTTCCATCTCGATAGAGTAGACTTAATCGAACTACTTTATCTCTTGTGTTTTTTTTCTATTGTGTGCTTGTTGGACTCGATCTAACATATGATAATATCTCTTCCTCTATTGTTTGTATTTTGGTTGTATGCAAGTTGTGTGTTTCTCTATTTCTTCATTCATTGTGTGTGGATTGTGAGTTCTTGTAGTTGTGAGATGTTGTTTCGGTTTACCGAACAAAAGATCTCAAAGTGGTTCAATCCTTCTCCAGACAAGCGCACGCGGGAGCTACATGAACTGAACTACCCTATTTTATGTTTTGAGTGTGGACAATAAATTTGACATTTCATATTAGGTTAAATTAAGACCCATATATGATACATTAATTAGCTGTTTTATAAATAGGGCGAGAAGTTGTTCTCATAAGTTTTTTAATGAATTAAAGTTAAAAATAAAAAAAGTTGATTTTATATTTTTTTATGGAAAGATTTTATATATTCAAGTTTTTTTTTCTGGAGTCATCGTATAAATAATTCCAGTCAGAAACCAGCTTATAGTTAGACTTCATTTGGGTTTAAAAAATACAGATTTAATAGATGGCAGTCAGCTGCTGGGTGTTGTTATTTTCATCAGCATGATTTGAACCAAAAGAGGGTTGAAAAAAAAAAAAAGTGTTTTGAATTTCTATGAATGACATCCGAATTTATCTATCCTTTACCAGCGTATAATATTGTCATATATATAAACTCAGATGATTTTCTTCTATAGATTTCCCAGATGATCTCCATCATTAAAATCCAAGCAAGACAACACAACAGTAAATTCAAAATTTGTTCTCTAAGAAGTAAAAAGCTCACTTTCTGAAAAAGAAAACATGAAAAATAGTTTTTAATGTCTTTGTCTATAGGATCGGAAATTGAAATTAATCAGTTCAAACAACGTCAAAAAGAATTTACACTCTTGAAATTACAGAAAATCAAGAATCTCAGAAAAGGATAAAAATTTATGCATGGGAAGACCTTCATTTCCCTATTTCTTTGCACTCATGTATCCAAAGCATATTCGGAACCTGTATGGAGATTTTTTGCGAGAACTCAGTTGGGACAATCTCGATGCAACTGTCATCATCACTATCATCCACCTCCTCTTCATCATCGTCGTCTTCACCATCATCGTCATCGTCAACGTCATCAAAATCAGAGTCATCATACTCCTCACCATTATCGTAACCTTCATCAGCTATCACTTCACAATGACTGATCACATAATGTTCTCTATGGTTGCTGTGATCTATGACATAACAATAATCTTCATCATCATCCTCCTCCTCCTCCTCCTCCTCGCCAAGAAAATCTATCTCATAGCAATCATCATGATCTTCACCACCACTGATCTCAGTCGCACCCTTGGTTTCTTCCACTTCTCTCTTTGAGAAATTTTCTAGTGGAGAGACGGTGGCCTCCATGGCTATATCTTCTTTCTTTGAAGAATTGAGTACTTCTGAGGACATTGTGTGCTACTTCTTTATCCTATTGAAATTTCTTTAATCATTTATTCTGTATTGTTTTTCAATATTATAGTGAGGAGTTATGTATAGGTTGTATATATCTAGCCTATTTATTAAGAAAATGGTCAGGCTCATCTCCTTTGTTGTAAGCTAATGAAGATAGACCTCATCACTTAACCTTTGATTCCCATGATCCAATGGCCAGTATTGATAATGAAAAGTAAGGGTCATAATTACTGGAGAAGATTGTAGCCTTCCGAACCATACATGCCACAGACATGAGGTCCTCTTTTTTGTGAATTGTCAATTTCTATTAATCAAAGAGATTTTACATCTGGAGTAAGCACCTAATATATTCATGCCAACTAATGTAACAGCAATTAATAAAATTGACATAGTATTAAATTCGGAAGAGCTGTTAATGTTGAAATTTAATATTTTTATGTTTTCTTTGTGTGTATTAAATGGACATTTTAGTGTTGAAATGTAACATGCCACAGTACAGTGATGTGTCTTATGTGCTGGATTTGTTGTGCTGTGTTACGTGGGTGTATGGGCCCAGAAGTGATGTCTAGATCCAGTAAGATTCGTTGGGCCTGATTGGACTTTTCTGGACCCTAATACAATTTAATTAGGGTAATTATGCCCAGTAGGCTCTCATTGGACTTAAAATAAATCAAGTATAGGCTTGAGCCTTTTTGCTGGATCTAGAAAATTAAATTAAAATGGGCCTTTGGCCCACTGGGCCTCTGGATTCTTGCTGGACTTTTAATAATATAAATAAATACAGTTTTTGAGTTTTTTGGGTTTGGACCCTATTTGAGTGGAGACCTGATAAATAAACAAAAATAATCAAATGGTGGTCTGGCCTAATCTAATCCAATAACTATAAAGGACTCAAGTAATAAATTAATAAAAAGGTCAACAAAGGTATAATATTGGGAGATGACGATATGGCTCGTGCAGCGAGAGCAACGATGATGACGTGTGAGTCTCGGGCCTCTGATCCCAATGAGGATAAATACAAAACAAAACATAAAATAAAAGTAACCAACATGAGTTTATTTGAGTTTCTTTATTTTTCTATATTTTTCTATACTATATGTAGCACTATAAATTATAACGTATATTATACGACTTAGTTATATGTTTAAGATAGTTAATTAGGTACGATAAATTAGCTAATTTGGATGTATGGTTAATACAAGGGCAAACTAAATGAGTAAACATTTAGTTAACAATATTTAAGATGATATTATTAATTACTCTAAAAATATGCATAATAAATTATTACAAAAGTATCTTACGCTTACTTATATAAACACTGAACGACACCAACACGATTGAACTAAGTAAATATATCAATATAAATTTATATATTAATCAATTTCTCTATATCTAAATAAAACCAAGCACAATAATAACTCTAACCTAAAACACCCGACTATTATGAATATGTACTTATCTAAATATAATATTATATATTGATCCATTTCTCTATCTCTGAACCAAGTACAAAATGCACATAAATATTTAAATACACATACCTTAGATATTATTACAATTAGTTAGTTTTCTTTCTTCTTTCGCTAGTTTAAATAAAAAGTCCAACTAAAAGTGGTTGAATTTAGGATAGTCGTATTTTGTACGCGTCAGTACGCGTAGTCCGGCACTATATTCTGACCAATATTGGTGTTCTATTAGCTTTGAGTAGTGTAAAAGCATGCAAGTTCGCGGTAATTCCCTTTTTGTTGATTTTAAATGTAGGTACAAGAGACTGGAGAAGAAACGGGCGTCGAATCAGAATTCTAGACATCATGACGCCCAAAATGGACCAAAACAGTTTTTTCTTGCGTTCGCAAGACCTTCCGGTGCCATTCAAGAGCCCAGGGAGGATTCTTTGCGGACGTAAGGAAATTCTTGCGGCCGCAAAGAATTAGACGCTTTTTCAAATTTTCAAGGTTCAAAAGAGGAAACAATCAAGGATTATTGCCTATCTTGGCATTTTGGCTTCCCCTCTGCTGGCTCTTTCTTCCAAGGGTGATTTTGAGGAGAATTGTGGATCTAGACCTTGTGCAACGACGAAGAAGGCGAAAGTTTCGATCTAGGCTTGATTTTTTAGGGTTTTCTTGACTCTCTTACCTTTGTCTTTACGATTTGATGTCCTTTGTACCTTCTTTTGTACTTGTATCCGCCATGAGAGGCTAAACACCTCTCTAGGGCATAGGTTATTGCCATGAAACTTGCTTTGTAGCAAACAAAAATTTTTGTTGATTGTTGCGTTGAATTGATTCTCTTTGTTTGAATTTTATCTTAGGATTTGAATTGGTTAATTGAGAAATAGTTGATTTAAATCCCGATCTAAGAGAATTACTAGGTTGTTATCGTACCCGAGAGGGACTTTGGTAGATCTAGGGAATTGTTGGACCAAACTTGAATTGCTTTGCCATTTTGCGTAATCGCCCGGTATTGTAATTTTAGAACGTCTAATCGTGGAGCATTGTTAATTCTATTATAATCTGAAGTTTGACTAACCCTCGCTTTGGATTATATTAGACAAGGTACCAGAACGAGAAATCACTAACCAGTACCGGTAATTATATATTCGAGTCCATGCACCAACAATTGATATTAGTACTTGTTTGATTAACGAAGTAAGTGGATTGGTAAGCCTAAAGTCCTAGGTCCTAATCATGCGATAAATCACTTTAGTTACTTAGCTTATTTTCAATTTTCAATTTGTTACTAAACAAACACACTTCACCAACCTTTCTCACTTGCTTAGAACTAAAATCGTACCGACCTCTTTGGAAATTGACTTGTCCCTGTGATCGATACCCAACATTTCATACCAACGACAATCGTACACTTGCGATACACACAGTATTTGGGTTAAAAACTTGAAGTATTAATTGAATAGAAATATCGCATCAAGTTTTTGGCACTGTTGTCGGGGACAACGGTATTTCCAATTAGAACGTAGCGATTTATTCTAAGCAATTTTTTTTCTTTTGTTTTTTATTTCTCTTGTTGCTCACTTGTTTGCTTCATCTACTTTATTGTCTTGCAGGTTCGTGAAATCTGGAAGAAGAATCACTTACACCGCTCCTTCCTAGACTTCTTGATCCCGAGCTGAACTCATCAGATATAATTCAAGCGAGACAAAGGGCGAGAGCCGAGCATCGACTCCTTCCAAGACTAATCCCAAGAAGGTTAGACATGGAGGAATGGCTAGATGAACTAAGAACAAGGGTGGCGCAGCTCACGAACCAACTCGAGCAAGCCAACCGCAACCGACCCGATCCGAACTAAGAGCAAGCCCACTCCGGGACTATACCGCTCTGCGTGCCAACGAGATCCATTTGGGGTACACAACCCCTAACGTATTGGCGGAGGAGTGTCAAATCCCACCCGAGTGGTTGAATTCGGTTCAAAGGACCTTATTTCACGGGTTGGCGCACGAAGACGATGTGCAACACCTTGCCAACTTCGAGGAATTGTGCGGGATGCTCAAAATTCGGACGATTAGTCAAGAAGATCTCAAGCGCATGACTTTCACCTTTTCTCTTGCGGACAAAGCAAAAAATTGGATCCGGAGTCAAAGGCCGACAAACATGAATGAATGGTCCAGAATCTCAAGAGCTTTTCTCAATCGCTTCTTCCCACCGGCGAAGACCAACAACATCCGGCATCAAATCCATAATTTCCAACAGTGGAACGATGAAACAATGTTCGAGGCGTGAGAGCGCTTCAATGAATTGCAAAGAAGTTGCCCCCATCATGGTATTGAGACTTGTTCGTTGCTCTAAATCTTCTATGGAGGTCTCTTGCCAAGCGACCGAGACATGTTAGATGCGGCCGCCGGCGGGAGTCTTGTGAACAAGGGAGTGGTAGACGAGTTCAAGCTAATTCATGACATGGCGTTGAACCAAACCAATATCATAAGACGAGAGATGCACCGGTGCTTGTGCAAAAGAAAGTCAATGAGGTGGAGTCTAGCGACCATTTGCTAGATGAGACTGTCGCTCTCAATCGAAAAATCGACGGTCTTAGCGTCAATGCGGTGAACTCAAACCAAGCGCAACCGCCGCCCTTCTTCGCTTGCACTTTTTGCGGCGGATTTGATCACATCTCCATCAATTGTTACACGGTGGTACCTAACGATGGGGGTTTTGAAGAAGTTAATGCGGTGAATCAAGGAAATTTCCGCTCGAATAACAACCCTTACTCAAACTCTTACAATTCGGGATGGAGGAATCACCTAACTTCTCTTGGAAACAAGGTGATCAACAAGCGCAAGGCAATCAAGGTAACTTCAAAAGGTTAAAATTGGGATAACCAAGGTTACGGAAATAATCAAGGGGCGGGAGGTTCTCAATAAAATTCCAACATCGAGGTCATGTTTGAGCAATTCATGATCAATCAAAAGAAAGAATTGGATGAGTTGAAGACACGGGTCGAGCTTCTAGCGACCCAAAACAAGCTCTTGGAGATGCAAGTGGCGCAACAAGCCACTCAAACGGTGAGACAACCGGGCACGCTTCCTCCAAAGCCGAACTCGAACCCCAAAGATGTAAAGGCATTGCATGCGCTACGAAGCGGTACAACTTACAAGGATCCGCCAATGCCAATTGATGATGAAGCAATTGAAGGAAGTGAGAACGAGCAACAAGACGAGCCAATATCCGCATCCGAGGTTCAAGCCTCAACGAATCTCTCCGGGCCATCCCATGCCAAGGATGAACCCACAAAGGTAAGTACGGAGGTACCCCGATGTGTACCTCCGCACAGGTATGCACCTTTCCCTTCTCACCTCCCAAAGGTAAATGACAAAATCGAGAAGCAATTCTCGAAATTCATTGAGGTGTTAAAGCAATTGCACATAAACCTACCCCTTACTGAGGTGATAACTCAAATGCCTATTTACGCTAAGTTTTTCAAGGATATTCTTTCCAATAGGCGTAAATTAGAAGAAGTGCAAGTTGTGTCTATGTCTAACATGCCAAAGAAACTTGATGATCTCGGTAAATTTGTCATACCTTGTTCGACAGGAAAAGTGCAATTTAAACGTGTTTTGTGTGATTTGAACGCAAGCGTTAGTCTTATGTCTAAATCGATTTTTGAAAAAATAAGAATAGGACAATTGAGATCAACAAGAATATCATTGCAAATGACTGATCAATCAGTGAAATTATCTATCGAAGTAGTAGAGGACACGCCAATTCAAATTGACAAATACTTACGATTGATTTTGTCATCGTGGATATTGCTCTACTGGCTGTGAGCGCCGCCTTATGTAAACTTCAAAATCTTTATGCGCCCGGTCTACCTGCGCTAACAAATAGACCAACAACGGGTTTTTGCATATGGACCGTCCGGATCCGGATCAGATCCATAATAAGTTTAGACTTTTTTATAATTTGGGCCAAATCGATTAACTAATGCTCACTGTCACCTAATTATAACTTAGAAGCTAAATTATATAAATTATATAATGAACATTCTAATAGGTACCAGTGCATTACTCGTAGGGGTGCAAACGAGTCGAGCTCGAGCGAACCGAGTCAAATTCGAACTAGGCTCGTTACTACAAGTGGTCACGAGTTGTAACTGTCAACTCGAGGTCGCTCAAGCTGGCTCATTTGTAGCTTGTTTGCAAAAAATAACAAAATAGTTTAAAAGACATTATAAAATTATAAAATTGTGATAATTTTCTATGATAAAGATCTGTTTAGAGATGGTGATAATCAATTCGACGGTCCAGATTTACTCGTTAAGGTCTCGATACATACACGAGTCGAGCTTGTCACAGCTCGAGATCGGCTCGTTTACTAACGAGCTGGCTCCACTCGTTAACACTCGAGCTGTTAACGAACAAATTGTTAGCAATTCGAACACGAACCGAACACGAACACGAACGAGTCACGAATCAGAATCACGTATATTTTGTGCATCCCTACCCCACTCCCCATTTCCCAATCAAGAAGTGACACACCTATAATGTTTCTCGTCTCTACTCTCTCGAATAAAGCCACAATCCCAATCTCTGCGATCCAAAACGCAAACCAAAAATTACACTAGAAATTTCAAAAGGGGGAAATGGAAGAAGCGACAGCGCAAGATTCGGAACCCTCGCATCAAGCTACGATCGCCACGTCTCCGCCTTCTCCGCCGGCGCAGCAACCTCCCCTTGGTCTAACCCCGTCGGAGTACGCCTCCCTGACCTCTACCATCGAAACGTACCACACCTATCAGGTGGGACCGGGCCGTTGCTCGTCGCTCCTGTCACAGCGGATCCGATGTCCTTCCAGCTTCGTGTGGTCTGTCGTGCAACGCTTCGACTGTCCTCAGATCTACAAGCACTTCATCCGAAGCTGCGGGATCATCGGCGGAGGTGCGGTCCAGGTGGGATGCCTGAGAGAACTGAGCGTTATCTCTGGCTTACCAGCGAGTACCAGCACCGAACGGCTCGATATACTGGATGAAGAGAGAAGGATCACTGGATTTACTATCATAGGAGGGGAGCATCGCTTGAGAAACTACACGAGCGTAACTACTGTGAATCAGTTCGAAGAAGGAGGCGAGATCTGGACCGTTGTTTTGGAATCATACGTGGTGGATGTTCCATTGGGGAACAGCGAGGAGGATACGAGGCTGTTTGCTGATACGGTGATCAAATTGAATCTCCAAAAGCTCAAATCTGTGGCGGAGGCGGCCGCAGCAGCTGAGGCACGGAATTCATGATTTGTTCAGGGGGTTCAAGGTAAAACTGCTTTAGGTTTTTGTTTGCTTTCAGAAATCAGGGGACTAAATGCATGATGTCAAATTTCCTGGAATTGCATGTGCATCTGCTGTTATGTCATAGTTGGTGTCCTTACAAGAGCATCGTCAGTATAAATTAGAATCCGTAGTACATATGTACTAGGAGTAAAATCAGTTGTGTGTAATTTTTGCGTAAGTATATAAAGCATGCATTCTGCAACTACCTTTTACCCCTATCTGTAATGGATAATTTAGTTTGGGGGTGATAATGTAATATGTAGACCTGTCAACGGATGCCCGTTGACGCCCGTTGACCCGTTCTTGCGTTTCGTTTCGTGGTCACAAAACGATCGACGAAATTAATTTCTGTTCCGTTTCAGCAACGAAACGGAGAACAAAACTCGCACATGTTTCGTTTGGTAAACGAAACAAAGAACGCAACACTTCGATTTCGTTTCGTTTAATTTCGTTTAACAAACATCTCGCGAGTCGCGACCCAGTCGAACCATCGCGATAACTCTTCTCCCCCTTCGTTTTACCTCGTTCTGATCGCTCTTTCTTCAACAACTCTCCAATTCTAGGTTTCTTGTCCGTCTCTCAAGTCTCAATCGCTCATACACACGCTCTTTCCTCCCAGCTTCTGTCTCTTGGACTAAAGCGAGAAAAGTGCATCCCGACCTGACGACCTTGAGGAAAGCCCGTCATGCACGAGATCATCACGGGAGGTTCATCTTTAGAATCTGTGGAGAAAGGGCACGCAGTGGCGAAGATTCCAAGATTATTAGAGGGACGTAAGTCATCTTCATCAGATTATTTTCATTGTCTACACAGGTGATTTGGAAGACGGGAAAAAAGCAAAATTCGTCCTTTCTAGAACAACCTCCCACATGTTGGTGATCAGGCCTTGGCTTTGCATTGAAAATGGGTAGTGCAACTATGCGATGCTTGAATTGATTTTTTGTTTTACTGATTTCTTTTGGGAATTTTTGTGATTTTGACGGCATCCATGAGTTTCTGACCCTATTTGCCAGTATTTTGGTTAATTGCATCTCTTTGATTTGTTCTGTGAACTATTTGGTTACTAGTCAGTTGTGAGGTGATACTGGTATGCTTATTTTGGATTTTTGTCTGAATTTTTGTGACTTGTGTTGCTTTTTGTGATGTTTCGAGATGATATCTGGTTTACTGATATTCTTGTTGTGAAGACGGTACAATTAAAAGCTGAACAAGAATCTGACAGTATTTTTCACGGATTTGATGAGGAGCCTCAGGAATTGACTTGCTGAAACAAAAATGTTGTAATCTGTTTTAGTATTTATGTGATTTTAATAGCTGGAGAATATCAGTCAATTGGTATTATGAGTTTATTATAATTGCATTATTTCAATTCCTTCACTGTTGTTCCAAATTTATTGAATACTGGACATGCTTCTGTTTCTTTTTTTCCCAGAGTTTGAACGATCAAAATTTTGATCGTTGAAATCGTTTTGATCATTCCACAATAACGAAACGATCACGCCACACTTTTCTATTTCGTTTGCTTAACAAAACGATTGGCGCAAAAGACAAAAAATATCGTGCAATAGCAAAACGAAAACGGGAGTACCGTCTTGCATGGCCGTTGTCCACGTTAGACAGGTATAGTAATATGGTTTAGGGGTAAATGGAAGAAATCTATGGAACTTCCACTGTTTACTTTGTTGGTTAATCAAGCAATTCTCTCTTTACTTGGGGATGTGGTGGGGTTGGGATTGTAAAATTGTGGTTCTCTGTTTTGAACAAGTGTTCCAAAATCATTGGAAAGTTCTTTATTTGCGATTTTGAGCATTGATCGCCTCCTTTTATGAAATAATGTAAAAGTCCTATATACCAATTTAGTAGATTTTGTTTTAGGATAATGTTTCGTATATATTACATTTGATATCAAATATCGATATCGATTTTATTATGTATTTTTAATTGAGTTATTTTTTTGCTATTATTAAGCTATTATGTATATTATACTATAATTATTTCAGTAAAAAAAATAACATTTATAATTATTCATTACAAAAAATAATATGCATAATAACTCAAATGCACTCAATTAAAAATGTATAATATAATCGATATTAATAATCGGTATCAAATGATATCTACGTATTAGCTGCTTTTGTTTTATTATGCCAACCTAATTTACATTACTCAACTACCAAACTGGTTGTCAGTTTCTGGTTGGCCTTTCCTAAGATATTTCTCAACTTGTCGCATTTAAAAGTGCGATTGATAATTTAGTAGATTTTGTTTTATTATGCTTACAAAAAAAGAACAACACTATTTTGTTCCATTCATTCCGATAGATGCAACCTGCATCATTATTCATGATTGCTTTTCTCTCGAGCGTGACTACTTGAATACTTGATAGAATCAATGATAAAAGTAGATGAAATAGCGAACACCACCGTAATAGTTTCGGGTCCGAATCTGCTGCTCGTAAATTCCTGCTTGTTTTCCTACTTGTCTTCGATCCGATCGCTCGATCGCCACGGACGACTGTAATTGTATTCAGGGGCAGATGTTTTGACCGTTAGATGAGTTTTGAACGGTCTAGATCGAAACAAGCAGGAAAGCAAGCAGGGATTTACGAGCAGAAGATCCGGTTCCAATAGTTTCTGTTCGAATAATTGGTGTTTTTAAACTGACACTTTTTTTCTTTTCTTTTTTTTTTGAGGAAAACTAAACTGACATTTTCGTAACATTGGGTTCAACTTTTCGTGCTAAAAGGCCTCCAATCTTTCTGATTCTGCCAAAAATATGTAAATTAATCATTATTTTTTATCTTTCAAGTAATTTTTTAGTTAATTAATTTCTGGAACAACAACAATAATAAAGTTTTTTTGTCTTGAATAAGTTGGATAGACTAGAAATGAAATTCATTTTATAAAATTGACTGAATTTATACATTTGTATTTTATGAAATAATGTAAAAGTCCTATATACCAATTTAGTAGATTTTGTTTTATTATGCTAACCTAATGTACATTACTCAACCACCAAACTGGTTGTCAGTTTCTGGTTGGCCTTTCCTAAGATATTTCTGAACTTGTCGCAATATAAAAGTGCGATTGATAATTGAAGAATTCTATGAACCAGTAATATTTCTCAAGTTGTCCTTCACTCGCTGAGGTGGGGGCACTAGCTGCCAAAATCGTCATGTTGTGATTTTAAAGGTTCCGTAATATCCGTGGTTATTTAAATCACACGGATTATATTATTGTAAATAATTCGCAACAATCCCAGCAAAAAAAGTGCAAGATAAAACATAATTAAGTGTGGGCTGCTTCAATATATATTGTCCAAAATAATGAATGAGATTGCATATATTGTGTATCTTATGTGGTGAAATCTGGAGTCATTACATGCAGCACTTTCTTAACTGTAGCTGACATAGAAATAGCAACTAGATTGTGGATACAATGTGTAAATAAATATTTACCTGAGATGTAAATTTTTTTTGAGAAAGATTACATGCAATTAACAAGATGCAACGTAGAGCCACCTATAGAGAGAAATGTGTTCAATTTAAGGGTCTCTGTGTGAGAACTGACAAGTGCGAGTTGAAATCAGGTTTTGTAGTGCAGTAACATGCAGCGTAAGGTCGAAGAGGTCTCTTGGCTCTTGCTGATATTCCTTAATTTTTTTCAAAAAGAAAAAACGTGGACAGCGTTTGGGGAGAGATTGACATGAATCAACCTCACGTTCAATTCCGAATTTCGATTTGTGTTTGAATCAACCTTATGTTCAAAATAGGATCGTTATTTATAAGAATCTTTCTATTGGAGTTTCGAACGTGGAGCTTTTACACAAAGAGTGTTATCTTACTGGCCAAAATTGATTCTCATATTCATATTATTTTGCAAGTATTTAGATTTGTTTCATGTACAAATATGCATTTTCATTAGTTGACCAGCAAGAAACTCCGACGTGTCAAAGTATTTCTGAACACCTTTTATCTTTGAGTGAGTTTTCTATGGACAAAAAAAATTTAAATTTAAATCAATTATAATAATTGATTTTTATCAATAATTGTGCAATCAAATTGATTTTGCATCAATAATAGTATTAATCAAGTTAATTTTGATCTATAATAGAATTTGCCTATTTTTTTAGTACTATATAAAAGTCTTTGCTCAAAGTGGACGTAAAATCTTTCAGTACCATTTTAATTTCACAGGATTTTATACTCGCGATCTCTCGAATAGAGAACGTAACTTTTAACCAAATATTTCTAAACATAAAAATCTAAAAAGTAGAACATAGTCTCATCTTTTTTTTTATGTCAATGTCCGTAGGATAAGTCTCGAAATCAGATCTAGTGTTGTGTGGCACCACGCTGGATGCGATTTGAGTTGTCCGTATCGCCTCAAGCTTCGTGTCACACAATTTAAAAGCGTCCTAAATGTCATCAGTCGTTCATCAGCGCGCAAAACTTATGCCGCAATTTAGAAAAATTGCTTCCCTCAATCTCATCCTTTCATTTCAAGAGGTAGGTGTGGTTTCTCGTCCATCGTATGAATTCAAATATTGAAAATTTATTTTTTTATTAGAGATAAGATCTAGCATATGATTGAATTAAAAAATGTTTATAATCTCTAAAATAATCACTTTCGTATCTATAAATTATGCTTGAATGCTGTATTTTTAAACTCATGGTTGTGATATAGAAGATTATATCTCTTTTGACTCTATTAAAAAAATTGTCAAGCTTGAGTTGTTACGGTCTACCCATTAACAAAGTTTGTATTGATAGTGCTTGTGATGCTTTTATAAAAGATAAATTAATCAAGTCTAGTTTTAAATCAAAAAAATGAAGCCTCTACCAAAAGACCATTAGAATTAATTCACATGAATTTATTTGGACATATCAATTTATCAAGCTTGGCTAAGAAAATATGTCTTTGTATTGTAGATAACTTTAGTAGGTACACTTGATGACTTGAGTTGGTTTTTTAGATATAAAAAAGAGACATATGAATACTTCATCGAATATACTTCTCACAAATCTCCGTTTATATATTCTTTCATGAGTTCTTTCGACGTAATTTGATCCGATTCGTGATCGTGTTACCAAAGCGTATTTGAGACATTTACTAGATGTCAAATCTTGGAGATGAATAAGCAGTTAATTCTGCGAGAAAGATCTCCATTCTATATTTTTAGTAGTAGCAACTCTGTCGTTAGTTGAAATATATAAAAACCAAATTTGTCTCAATCTGAACTATTTACGAAATTTATGCAAGGGGACTATATATTATTTGATTTATTTATTAGAATTTTGTAATCAAAATCCTTAATTTATTTTGAGCTATCTAAAGAAAATATTCCAACAAGATAAAACGTGAAATCAAAAGCATTTGCAATTTGAAATGCTAATGTAATGTGCGACTATCACATGGAAATAATAAGTGGTTGTTCTCAGGGGCAGATTCAGAGATAATTTAAACACGGGCACAATTAAGTTCAAACATTGAAGTTGAGATCAAGTTCGAATACAAACTCATTAAAAGCTCATTTTTCACGACAAAATAATTAAAAAAACACAAAATTTTGCATTTTTTTAAAATCAAGCTTGAATACTTGTCCGAACTTATCAGTGAATAGCTATGTCACTAATTGTCCTGCTCAATTAATTTAATTAGGAGAAATCATTATAACTGCTATAAATCATTGTGCACCTATAGAGGCGTATCATGCCACCAACCAATCTTAAGTAAAATTTCTTCTCTTAAGCTTAAAGCTTAGCAAATCATGAAATAGAGAAATGTCGTGTGGGGCCGCAAGTAGTATAATTAGCACAAAGCATTAAATAAATGTGTGGTTTGTATAATGCATTTAGCCCCAAACTTCGTACATATACCCCAGAAGATTTTTGTTGTTCTTTTTATTCTATGGTGTTATGGTGTTTGTCTAGTTTAATTACTGTGCATTGTTTTAAATATTATTTTTTATTGAAAAACATTGTTTTAAATATTAAATCCATGTGATATATCTTTTGGCATGTTTATAGATTTTTTTTATTATATTTTAAATTTTGGTGGTATCTGGTATTCTGTATTCTGGTGATTGGACTGCTGTCAGTACCTTTTGGGAATAATTTTGAGTCCTTATTTTTTACGAGGACGGGCGATATGTAATATACGAGTCGGGTGGAGACTGTGGAGTGCATTCTTATTCATTTGAAATTTATTTTATTTTTATCCGTCAAAATTTGACATATTCATGTTGTATGTTTATCCGTTAAAATTATGAGATAACGAATGTATAATGAATTAAAATAATGATATTTGTATAATTATTATTTTTATAAATTTTATACATGAATTATCAAAATTTATTTATTTAATAAAAAATGTATCTACATAAATATAAAATATAAATCTAAATATACAATCGATTCTAACTCAAATCATTTTATCAAACAATCAAATTAAAATGCAAACAATACTTCATCTCTATCTAATTTTTCTACTAATGTTTTTTTATAATTTATCCTATAAGGTAACATGTACAAAATAGCATTTGCCCATACCCTTCCCATTTAATTAACAAAAATAAATCTTACCCATATTACTATCTGATTATCTAATAAAAAAGTTCTTGACCATATACGTCTTATCGAATAAGATATGAGTAGGATAAACAAATAAAAGAATATCGTTCACAGCTCTGTTTTCATGGATTGAAATCACCTACGCTTTAAAAAAAAAGTAGAACCCTGCAATTATGACACATTCTTTTGTATTTATTATTCATATCAATGTAAAATTCAGAAAATGAAAACAAAATATATATCACCAAAAAAAAATGAAAAAACCACAATTATTAGCCTCGTTATTTCATTTATCTTGACTTTTTCTCAATTTTTATCCTACCAATTTTAGTGAAAAAGTCTCTTTAATGATAAAACATAAAGATGTGTCCTTAAAGAACATTTTTAAATACATGAACTCTGCAATTTGCTTGACTACATGAGAAAGAAAGAGCAATACGAACCTATCGATTTAGACGCCAATTACAGTTAAGCTACATTTTTTAAATAAATTATATCTTCTAGTTTCTTATTTCAAGTTATAAGAATAGATTTCTTCCCTACGTTGGATTATGAGAGGCGCAAGACACATTTCCCACAAATAAAAAAAAAGCTCATACACATATGACATCTCAATATTCTACTGTTTTTGAAACAACAACAACAACAATAATAATAATAATAATAATAATAATAATAATAATAATAATAATAATAATAACGAAAAAAATTGGAAGAGAAATAATCATAGAAATACTTTTAATCATCTTAAAAAGTTCAGTTCAGTTACCTTTTGAATCGGGACCTTATCCAATCAACACTATCCACTATCCCTTGTCCCCTCAAAGGACAGCCAATAGGCCCAATACGCATGCCTGAATTACAGTTGCGTTTCTTCATTTGGAAAATCAGAAAACAATAATAGAAAGGTAATGTCGATTGTCGAGGATGCTAAACCTAAACCATGTCCATACCCGGATCCAAATCTGCTACTGCACGGTACCGTTCAGCGCAGTAGCGGACAGTTCGAATCGATCGTCTATTTTGAATCGATCGTCAGCGATGAAAATCAAGAGTAGTCTTTAAACTTTGACACGAATCTTAAAATAAATAAAGAAGATCGAACGATTCTGATATTGCGCTACACGGTACTACGCAGTACCAGATTCGGATTCGTCCATACCCATAATACTTGTATGTGGATTATTCTCCAGTTCTGCGTAGGTGCATAGAATTTCTATTATCTAATTTCATGATACATATAATTAATATGATATAATTTAAAAACATTATTTTAATTAAGAATAATCGCATGTGTTCTAACTAATTAAATTCAAAGTGCGTAAAAATTGAATTAATTTGAAATTTGTTTGATAATTCATTGTTGAGCTACTAAAACACCAAGTTAATTTTTAAGTTATGTGATGAAAACTAAACGTTTATCAAATTGACTCAAATTTTCAGAATGACGTATTTAAAAGGCTGTGAAAAGTAGGATTTTGCAAAAAAGACGGAAAAACCTTCCATTGTTATTGCTCAGTTTCTTTGCGTTGTAATTGAGACGTCAAATTTAATAGATAAAATTCAAATTACATGTTATATAATTACTGTCAGTAATATTATGTTGAGCAATATAAGATATGTCGTATAAATGTGATTAATTAAATAATGATATAATGCGTATTTCGTTAAGTTTTGAATATAAATACATATAGAATTAAAGTGAATTATAATTATAGATGGATCAATTATATTTAATTTAACTAATGATAGTGTTAAGGTAAATGTCACGAATATTGTTTGTATTATTTTAATTAATTTTGATCAAGAAATCAAGTAAAACATGCGAGAGAGCAAATCCTTGTGGGGGCGCAAAGATTCGTTCCGATAGGCAAATCTCTTGCTCGGTTTGACTGATTCTTTTCTGACTTGTTGTGCAAATCATATCATTTTTTGTGTAGGCATTTTGAGAAGCTATTCACATATTTTGAAAAGTTTTGGGAGAGAATATTGGCATCAAATATTCTTATAATATTTATTATTAATTAAGAGATCTTTCCTAGATATTGTAGTACGAGTATTTAAGCGTTTGATCGCCAAAGAATACATGTGTGCTAGGTGTGCATGTCTTGTACTTAGAATCTACTTTGTTGTCTCCATTAAAGACAAATACCTCAGTTTTCATTCGTGATTTAAGCGAAAGAAACGAGCACCTGCGCCTCATTGGAAGGACTCGCTAGCGAAGATTCCGAGGTTCTATCTCAACCATCTACACGGCTTCATTGATTTGCTTGAGAGGCAAAATATAGAAGACCATTATAAATGAAAAGTAAGTTCTCACTTCTGTACTATTTAAATACCTCAGGTATTACGTAGAAATTACAATTATTTAAATTAGGATCTCTGTTTTTGCTCTACATAATTGAATTGCACCAACAATTTGTATCAGAGCCACCTATGTGTGAGATTTAGAGTATAATAATAATCTAGGATTTAAAGTTTTAATCGTTTCCTGTGATTGCGTCAAATTTTAAATGTTACAAAACAACATGTTCAATTTTTGTATTTGCTTTAACTATTTTTGACATTTTTGGATTAAAGTCTTGAGTTTTATCAAATTCCTCAACTTTTACGCGAATTTGAAAAGGATATTACTGACGATTTTAGTTATTAATGTTTTTAAATAATTAAATTTGCCATTAAAGTCAAACTTGAAAAATTATGCAGCAATTAAGGTTTAAAAAAATCGAATAAGGAAATTTTTTATGTTGTTTGCGGCCCACAGAGGAAAGTTTACGGTCCGCAAGGATATTTTGCGGCCTGCAGGGATGTGAAATTTGAACTCACAGGTTTCTACTATGTGTGGCCCGCAAGCAATAAATTTTTTAACTGACAGGAAATAAATTGCGGCTCGCAAACGCTATGCAAAATTGCGCAGAAAATTGAACTGATAGGGAATTGTTTGTGTCCTGCAAAATTATTTTTTATGCTCTCAACTGCTGTGGAAAAACTGTGCAGAAACAATTTAATTGACAGGGACTTGATTTGCGGTTCGTAAAGATCTTTTTGCAGCCATCAAATATATGATTTTTCTGCTATATTTTTCAGAATTTTCGAATATGATTAATTTGGATTGTATCCCGATCTGTAAATTCTAGATTATTATCAGTTATGAAATATAAGAGTAGATGTAAATAATTATAATTTAAGTTATATATAATTATAATTAATAAAAAAAGCTCATGATACATATCATTACCTTGTTCTCTAATGATGATTTTAAGATAATATAAATGTAAACGTAATTATAAACCAAAGAATATTCATAAGAATCCAAATGTTGAGAGTAGTTTTCAAACGAAAAGATCCTCATTACTTATTTGTGAGTAATTTGAAATAACTTTATGACAATATTTATAATTATGTAGAATTTATCTTTATGACAATATAAAGATCCTGTTTGTGAGAAATGTATTTTCATAACAAGGCTAAGAGATTTTTTCTAGACATATAAAATGAGAAGTCTTGAATTTATCTTTATTTGAAAAGATATTCTTTATATGTTAAATTTTTTATACATATTTTTTTGAAAATGTTGTTCAAATAAAACAATGTAAGTTGTACATGTGATCATTCATATTTGGATAAGACATCAAATTTGAGCCAATTCGATATGATATTTAGTCTTTCATCAAACAATTTAAATTTTGACAGTTGCGTTTTAATGACTTTATGATAAAATGATTAATCTGAATCTAAATTGACTCAAACTCAATAAATGTTGCATCTAAATAATTAATACTACAATAATTTTATTATTTTAATGTAATAATATTTAAAAAATAACGTAAATCCGACTTTTATGTCATATTCAATTTTTATGATATATAGTCTTTCATCAAACAATTAAATTTTGACAGTTGCATTTTAATGGCTATATGATAAAATGATTAATAAGAATCTAAATTGACTCAAAGTCAATAAATGTCGCATCTAAATAATTAAAACTACAATAATTTTATTATTTTAATGTAATAATATTTTAAAAAATAACGTAAATCCAACTTTATGTCATACTCAACTTTTACATTATTTTTAAATGGGAAATTTTTCTTAGAGATCACTAAAGTTTGTATCAAATCCAAATTTGATCACTGAAATTTGAATTATCCACTTTAGACACTGAATTTTGAAATAACTTCAAATTTATTCACTCCATATTTTTCATCAAAATTTGAAGAAATAAAATGCATCTTTTTTCTTCTAAAATTTTCATAATGATTAATCTTTCAAATATAATTCTTACTAAGCGTCATGTTAGTTTTTCGTTAACTTTTTTATGAAAAAAAAATGAAGAAGTAAATAAATTAAAAATATGACAATATTCAGTGACTAATAATGAATAATTCAAAATGCAGTAATCAAATATGAATTTAATATAAAATCTAGAATTTAATATAAAATCTAGAATTTAATATAAAGTTTAGAATTTACTCTTCTCAAACATTAAGAAAACCGAGATGCTGCAGTCTCTATTTACATCCAACGGCTCCTACAACTCTGTTTTCTGAGAGATATTTACATCCGACAGTCTCTATTTCTCGTTTCCTTTCCGATTTATTCCCAATAATAAACCTCCTCCCTCCACCTCTCACGGTCCCCGCTTTTCCCTTTCTTCTCCCGCCATCTCGCAAAACCCTAACCCTAGTTTTTCTTCATGGAGGTCGATCCATCCAATCAACCTTCAACAGGCATGTTTTTCTCGTCTCAGACGCAAGGGACGGTGCTTTGTTGCGAATGCGGCGTGTCGATTGTGCCGAACCCTGCCAACATGTGTGTGAGGTGCCTACGAACTCGTGTTGACATCACCGAAGGGTTGCCATGTCAGGCGGCCGTGAACTTCTGCCCCGATTGCTCGTCGTACCTCCATCCTCCGAACAAGTGGCTGAGGTTCAACCTTGAATCGCAAGAGCTGTTGCATTTTCTTGTGAAGAGGCTTCACACTAGGTTCTCTCGTCTTGTAACGCTTTCTCATGCCGAGTTCATGTTTACAGAGCCGCATTCTAAGCGAATCAAGATCCGCCTCCGTGTTCGTCGTGAGGTACTTATCTCATATTGGTTCCCACATCTGATTTCCTTGTGTATTTTGAAGATATGGCTATCATTGATGCTTAAATCGAGCACTAGCTGCTTAATTGAAAGTTAATTGAGGCGAAGTTGAAGATGGAATAGTTGATTACAAGTTTAGGTGATTACCTTCTATACATGCATTAAATTATTTGTTTATTTATTTCGGAATTGGAAACTCATTACATCAGTACCATAATATGATGCTTTAGCTTTATCAAAAGCAAAAAGTAAAAATAAAAATAGTGATTTTGTATACATTTTGTTTATTTTTTGCAATAGTGATTGAATTTGCTTTTAATCTCCCTGTCCCTGATACATCCTCTTTTCACACTCTGGGCAAATACAACAGTGGTATTACTGTATTAATATATGTGGCATACTAGCTCATGTATGTGTTGCAGATACTTGGTCATATTTATCTGTCAACTACCCACTGAGATTCGTGGATATCACAAAATATAATATAGCCATCGATCTTTTTCGATTCTTGGGAAATAAATCAAATTATCTAATGAACCTTGCAGGTTTTAAACGGGGCAATACTAGAACAACAGCACATGGTCGAGTTTGTTGTGCATGACAGACTCTGCCCCTCATGCTCACGTCTCCAGGCAAACCCAGACCAGTGGGTAGCATCAGTGCAGCTGCGTCAGCATGTGACCCATCGCCGCACATTTCTCTATCTGGAGCAGCTCATCCTTCGCCATGGTGCTGCAACCCGTGCTATGCGTATCACTGCTGCACCTCATGGCCTTGATTTCTTCTTTGCCTCCCGTTCACATGCCAACCATCTTGTTGACTTCTTAAACTCTGTAAGTATTTTTAGGGTTACTTGCTTGGGTACCTACCCATCCATCTGAATTTTTAAAAGACCCAATTTTTCTGTCAAAGTGTCAAAATAACTTATTTTCTAATTAAAACTAAACATTCTTTCTTTTATCCCCTGTTCTTCATTTAATATATAGTGAACCTTTATTAAAAATAAAATTGAAGAATATAACATTTATCTTTTGGAGTTTGTCTTGTCTTTTATGATAGAATATCTCAAAATCTTCACTGGTCTAATATACACTTGTGGACCTGGTCAACTTAAGACTATTTTAGTTAAAAGCATTTTTATGCCAATATAGGTTCCTTCTAACTCTTAAGGATTCATCAAGTCTCCCCCTCTGATAAAAATTCATGAAGTTCCAGCTAAATCATGTTCCGGCCAAAGCATTTGTGAGCTTATGGGCTCTAGTGATGTGTTCTATGATCCTTTTTCTATATTAAAACACACGATGATACTTGTTAAGTGCATTAAAATTCTTCACAAATAATTCCATGCTTGCGCAACTTCTGTAAATACTCGGAGTTCTTTTGTAAGCTGTAACAATATTTGACAATGTTACATGTCATGTGGTATGGCAGTTACTTTGGGTTTTGAGTCTTGTCTAAAATATAGAACTTGAAACCGCTTGTTAGATTACTGCTTTTACCACAGCCAACAAATGGTAGTTCTTATGGACATGTGATGAAAGTGAACTGGATACTCTAACAGCTTTATTTCTATACCGAAGATCTAGTTCCTGAGTTACAGAACTCCTAAAATGGTGACCAGTGAACCTCCAGTGGTCAATGTGTTGAAATGAAAGTGAACTGGATCATCTAACAGATTTATTTCTATGCTGGAGGTCTACTAAGCTATGGAACTCCTTAAATGGCGGTCAATGAACTTATATTGGTGGCTGAATATATCTTAGCTTGAATGATAGTATTTACTTCAACTTCAATATTTGAACAGGTTGCCCCCATCCAATTTCGCACAGACAAGCAACTCGTCTCTCATGACATAAAATCCAGTGTCTACAACTATAAGTACTCCTTCTCAGTGGAAATCTCTCCCATTTGCCGCGGGGATTTGATTTGTCTTCCACGAAAGGTGGCCCACTCACTTGGCAACCTGGGCCCTCTCGTACTTTGTACCAAGGTGTCAAACTCAATTGTCCTCATGGATCCATTTAATCTGAGGGTTGCTTACCTCAATGCGACCCAGTACTGGAGTGATCCATTTCGCGCATTGTTGTCAAGCCGTCAGCTCGTTGAGTACTCCATCCTTGATATCGAGCCTGAGTCTAATATTGTTACTATTGCAGGATCTCGGTACCAGCTGGCATATGTCCAGGTGGCCCGCATGTCAGACTTCTCAAAAATATTTACAGTCAAGACACATCTGGGGCATTTGTTGAATGTTGGTGATAATGCACTTGGATATGATTTATTTTGTGCTAACACTAATGACATGGAAATGGACAAGTACAAGGGATTGGTGTTGCCAGATTGTGTGCTTGTGAAGAAGAGTTATGAGGGGACGTGGGCCAGGAGGAGGGGCAAGCAGCGCAATTTCAAGCTGAAGCGGCTGGACATAGAGGATGCTGCAGGTGGAAAGAAAGGAGAAGAGGATAAAAGAAATGACGAGAATAGGATGTTCTTCGAAGATATGGAAGAGGATCCTGACTCTTGGTTTAATATTTCGCTGCATAAGAATGAAGATTATGCGCCTTCAGAAATGGGATCTTCTATGGCAGATGGTGAAGAGATTCCATTTGTGCATATTGAAGAGCTAGTGGCAGATCTCGAGGATCTTGTGATCGGTGAAGATCAAGATCAAGATCAAGCGTGATCAATAAGTTGATTTTGCTTCTTTTATAGTATATTTTTTGTTTTCCTTTTTGTTATGGAGTTTTGTTACCTTCGCATTGTTCTATGGGGATTAGTAAATAAGAGTTTGCGGAAAATAGGTGTTCTGATGTAAAATATCAGATCGTGCTCTAATTTTGTTAGTTTTTAATATGGGATTTTGTTAGACGCTTTATCAATGTTTTTTTTATCTTTCGGCATTTTGTTACAATAAAATTGCAATTTTAGTTCTTCAACTCGTGCCATGTTGGCTTCTTTCATCGGGTCAGCTGTTGGTCTAACGTTTTTACTAGAAATCGATAGGGAAATTCCTGCAAGGCTGCAACTGGAATCAATGGAAAATAGTAGTAAAGTACACCATCTCGTCAATTATGAAGATGGACATTGAAATGGCCCGGAATTGTATGATTGCAATCTTGTGGAAAACAACTTTATATTCATGGTAATATCATATGTGGTTGAAAGATTGGTTGCCGTTAGAATAATGTAGAATTTTTACATCATGTATACTGGTATTCTTCTAATGTAGAATTGGATATGCTTGTTCCGGATCTTTAATTACTGTCCACTATTCGTTGTATTTTACATATCTAAACGTGTCCACTAAAGCAAATTGCTACCAAAATAGCTTTTAAAAGCACTGGATGACAATATCTAAATTGCAGGTCTAAAATTTTGAAGCAGTTCTCAATTGTAATTTATAAAGCTCTGACAACTCAATCCAAAAGAATTTCAAAAAAGGTGAAGGCAAGGATCCTACCAACAGAAGCACAAAATTAGGGCGCTTTTCCGATACCAAGATCAATACACCAATGATATGAATTGATTAAACAATCAATTTCTTTTAAATATTTAGTTCAATTCCGAATTATGACTTCGTCTTGGCAACTGCGCATCAATTAAATTGTGGAAGTTTTTGCAAAATTATTATTGGATATCATTATTATTGTATTATTTATTTTAAATATTTAATTTCTTTTATATTATTTATTTTATTATCTCTTGTATATTTTGTATTATTTTGTATGATTATTATTGTTGGTAAATATTTTATCAACTTTTATATTTAATTTTCAACTGCTATCATAACTACTAATTTCATATTTGTAACTTATATTTAATAAACTTAATCATATTTTTAACTTTAATTTTTGGGAAAATTGATTTTTTGCCACACATTTTTTTGCTACTTTTCAAAATGCCACACATTTTTTTCAAATTGTGAATTTGCCACAGATCCTTAAATTGGCTTTTAGTTTTGCCACTAACCTTATTTCAATTTAGCTAAAAAATATATAAATACATTAATACCAAAACTGCCCCTGTCAGAGAGAGTAACATATCAGATCAGAACTGATTAATTCTTTTCTTACTCGACCATATCGATTCCTTGACTCGACTCAGAACTGATTGAGTCGACATCATCTCGTCGCCAGGCTGCTCCTCGTCTTCAGTGTGGTCGTCGCCAGGCTGCTCCGTGTCCCTCGTCGTCGCTGAGGTGCTCGTCGTCAGAACACGGAGACTACCTAGGCTCGTCGTCAGAACAGACGCTCCAGCGGAGGAAAGAACCCTAGCAGGGGCCACCTGGTGATCGTCGCCACAAGCTCGTCGTCAGAACTTACTCGACGCTGGTAGGTAATTTCTTCCCTGTGTCTTACAGAATTTCTTTCCAAATTGTCATTATACCAGAAATTGATTTGATTCTAGTATTTAAGCAATCTAGTACTGCCACAAGCTTTATGATTTATCTAGTATGTAAGCAAGAAATTTATTTGATTCTATATGCAGTACCTTAAATTTAGTTCTTCCACAAGCTTAGTTCTATCCAAATTCTAGAAATGGTAGAGAAGCAGTTTTAGTATCTGAGTCACAAATTCTAGAAATGTTCAAGATGTATCAAAAGGAAAGAGTAATAGTACTTCGCATAGTAGTGTCTGATTCAGATGGAAGCTCCAATTGTAGTGGTACAAATGCCGTCTATCCATGCACTCCGGCTCAACCAATTCTGGATATTGAATTTGCTAGTCAGAGCCAAGCGGGTAGCACTCAAGGATATTTTGGTCTAAATGAGGAGCACATGTATGATTCTGAAGGCGAGGATGCTCCTGCAGCATTTCCTGATTCAATAATGACACCTGAGCCGACTTTAGACAATAGTTTGCATGAGGAGTCAACGGTGGATGGTGCAGCATTTCTTGATCCATTAATGACACACGACATGGAAAATCCTAAAATAGAAGTTGGTGCAGTATTTCCCGATGTCGCTGCCTTCCGAAAGGCATTGAGACACTTCGCTATAAAAAATGAGTTTGAGGTGACTACAGTCAAATCCAATAAGAAACGGTTCATAGGAAAGTGCAAACATCCTAATTGTTCTTGGAGAATTCGTGCATATTTGGAGGAAAAAAAGAAAGCTTGTGTGGTATGATTGCATAATTTACGTTGTCTTGTATAATTATCTCTTTTATTTTTATAATTTTCCCTAATAATAATTAACCTAATAATAATTTGTGTAAATGCAGGTCACAAAACTACCACATCAGCATAGTTGCCCATCTACAACAATGGTTGAGGGAAAGATGGCTTCCAAGTCTTGGATATCATATAGGGTCACTGATTGGTTGAGAAAAAATCCATCAGAGGGACCCAAAGCCGTGAAGAATAAGTTAGAAGATGAGTTCCATGTCAAGATTAGCTACAACAAAGCTTTTGCAGGTACACATGCTGCTTTTGGTCAAATTCATGGATCATGGGAGGAGAGTTTTCAAATGGTGTACAATTTTAAGTGTGAGTTGGAGAAGGTCTGTCCTGGAAGCATTGTGGAAGTAGAAGAGGAGAGGGTGAACGATAAAGCACGGTTCAGTAGGGCCTTTGTTGCACTTAGGCCATGCATAGAGGGTTTCCTTCATGGTTGTAGACCGTATTTAGGTGTCGACTCTACAGTGCTGACAGGTACCTCATCTTTGACAAATATCTAATAAGAAACTTTGTTACATTACAATCATAATAAAAATCTGTTGAAATCTCTAATTTGATAGGAAAATGGAGAGGTCAGCTGGCATCTGGGTGCGGTATTGATGGACACAATTGGTTGTTCCCGATAGCATATGGAGTGTTCGATTTGGAAACAACAGATAATTGGAAGTGGTTCATGACTCAGTTGAGAAAAGCGATCGGAACTCCTTCGGGATTGACAATATCTTCAGATGCGGCAAGGGTTTAGGGTCTGCTATTTCTACTGTATTTCCCGAATGCGAGCAAAGGGAGTGTATGAGGCACTTGATGGAAAACTTCAAAAAAAAGTTTCATGGTGAACAAGTTGCTAGTCATATGTGGGCTGCATCTAGGACTTGCACCGTAGATCTGTGTCAGTTTCACTTGGAGAAAGTCAAGTATTTGGCGCCAACAGCTATTGAATGGCTAGAGAAGAATCACAAACATATCTGGTGTCGCAGTCAGTTTTCTGAGTTGTCTAAATGTGACTACGAGACTAATAATATATCAGAGAGTTTTAACAACTGGATAAAAGACTTAAAAGGGTTGTATGTCGTTGACATCCTTGATCAGATTAGGGAACTCATAATGGTGACATTTGACAAAAGGAGAACAGTGGGGAATAAGCTTCAAGGTCTGATTCTTCCGAATGTGATGAAAGACTTGAATACAATTAGTAGAAATACCGGCAAGGTCAAAATTGTAAGGGGAGGTAACGACTATGCGGAGGTCAGTGGAGTGAGCTCTGAAGGTAAAGTCTGGAGAAATGTAGTGGAATTGGACAAACAACAGTGTGCTTGTCGAGAGTGGCAGCTGACAGGTAAACCATGTATGCATGTTGTTGCATTCATTTGCTCGCTTAGAGGAGTTCGTATCGAAGATTACGTGCATGAATTCTATTCACTTGCTCGGTTTAGAATTGCATATGAGGGAAAAATACCTGCATTGAATGATAAATCAAAGTGGGAGAAGGCGGAGCTTGCCTTCAAACTATTTCCCCCGTTGATGAAACGACCTCCTGGTAGGCCAAGAAAGGAGAGAATGCTCGGATGTCTAGAGAATAAGAAAAGGCACCGATGCAAGAAATGTGGAAAACTTGGCCACCAACAAAAATCTTGCAGGGAAAATGATTCGGAGGCGGCTGCAACTAAAAGGAGGCGTAGAGGAGCAGTAAGTGAAATGGCCACCAACAAAAAACTTGCAAAACCATGTTTGTTTTTCATAGAATGTACCACCTGGTTTAGTTAATTGTACAATGTTTGTTGCCACTTGCAGGAGGCTTAGAGGAGCAAAAATTGTTTGTTTCATTGAAATGGCGCCAGCAGCTATTGAATGGCATCAAGAGCAAAAGAATTTTGAGTGTTGTTTAAGAAAACTGTTTGTTTAAGGAAACTATTTGCTTGCATTACTTTGTTCCTTTTTCCTGTTTGTTTAAGAATTTTGAGTTATACATTTTGAGTGTTGCAAAGATTTCCAGTAAGGAAACTGTTTGTTTGCATTATTCTGTTCCTTTTCCTGGGAAATTCTATTTAGCATAATTTTGATAAGTAAAGGGTATTATCCTGATTTGGTTGGGATCAGCAAACGTTATTGAAATCAATGGATCCCTACCTTGCTTGTGATGTATATTAATTTGTCAGCATAAGGTGTCTTATGTTTTCATATGGCAACAACAAAAAAATTTCATGTTTTTTTTTTTGTAATTGTTGTATACCACTCTCCAGTCTGGCATTACTATGCAGCTTGATACCACTATTATGAAAAGAAACCAAATGTGCCTATTTGATAATGACTTGAGGTCAGCTTGAACTATGCAAAGAGTTGTACCAAGTGGTACATGAATACATCTGGTACCAATTGTGAAATGGCGCATCTCAACTTTCACAGCTGCAAATATGGATAAGGCTCAATCGAGATACAAATGGGTTTATCTCCAGCCAAAAGAACCTCATGCTGACATACTGGTATTTGAGATGGCTTTGTTCGAGTGGGACCTAAATAGCGTGAGTACCAGCTTGATAAATCTTACACTTTATGGGTTTACTGGAACAACTATTACAGCAGATTGTCTAATAGCATGAGTACCAGTTTATACATCGTTTAATTCAGACCATATAATTTGCCAGAAGTACTAAATGGCGCCAGTAACCTGTTTCTAGAATTGTTAAACAGTGGTGTATCCCATAAATAATTGATCTCGACATTTAAGAAACAAAGAAATTCGCAAAAATAAATTAAAAATCTTGTAAGAAAATTTCAAACTCAGTTTCATTCAAATTGTGCACAACTCATGATACAAACAAGAATGCAATATTGGTTATAACTCAGAACAAATTGTGAACATAATCTGGTGCCATAAGAAATGATGCCATACATAATTAATGATTCAAAATTACAACAATTGTAATATGTCTATTAAAGTTCACACCAAGTAATTTCATATCTTGACAACCAAATTACACATAATTACAATAACAAGTGAAAGCATAAGAATTTTGATAGTCTTCTTCAATTCTCCGACCTCATTCGTCAATTTCCCAACATCACTCTTCAATTGCACAACCTCGCTCTTCAATTGCACCATCTCGTTCTTCAATCCTTCAATTACATTCTTCAAATGTACCATCCCAATAACTCCGTTGTCCTCAAGAAATATCTCGTACTCTTCCTCCTACATCCAAAATTGACAAATAGAATTGCTCTACAATTTCCAAAACATACCACATTATAATTCTACTGCACAGTGGGTAATTGTGGCATACATTATAATTCTACAAGGTAATTGTGGCATCTATATAATTCTACAAAGAAATCAAACAAAACACATTATAAATGCTTACGGTTTGGTAATTGTGGCATCTATAGAAGATTTTTCCTGGATTATCCGGGGTACGACTCATAAGCCTTCTAACATAAATCCCGCAGTAGGGGCATTGAACGATAGGCAAACCTTTCTTCTCATATGTAATTGTGTTGGAAGCTGTTGATCGTGCTGAACGACTGGAGGACATGATCGGCTGCACTATTGTAATATTTCTCAAATAATGAACTCAATTTTCTATTGAAAATCATAATTACCAAAAAAAATCTGTATGTACTCATAATTACCAAACATAGACAGTGACAGTAAATTGCTGATTCATCTTGCCATGTTCACATCAAAAAACACATTGTAATATTTCCTCGATCTGGTATCTTCCCATGTTCAGATTTCAGACATATATAGCCTCGATATTCATGAATTGCTGATTCATCTTGCCAGAAATTAGACAGTGACAGTAAATTGACTCACCAGTGACAGTACGAACTGTCGACAGGTCTGCAGGTGGTGCCGACGAGGTTGCAAGGGTAGCGACGGGATTGCAAGGTGGCGACGAGGCTAGGGTTAGTCTTCGTGCTCTTCTATCTCTCTCACAGGGGCGGAGTGGCGACGAGGCGGAGAACTCTGGCGACGAGGCTAGGGTTAGTCTCCGTGTTCTGACGACGAGCACCTTAGCGACGAGGAGCAACCTGGCTACGAGCACCCTGGCGACGAGTAGCAGCCTGGCGATGAGCACCCTGGCGACAGTTCTGAGTCGAGTCAAGGAATCGATATGGTCGAGTAAGAAAAGAATTAATCAGTTCTGATCTGATATGTTACTCTCTCTGACAGGGGCAGTTTTGGTATTAATGTATTTATATATTTTTTAGCTAAATTGAAATAAGGTTAGTGGCAAAACTAAAAGCCTATTTAAGGATGTGTGGCAAATTCACAATTTGAAAAAAATGTGTGGCATTTTGAAAAGTAGCAAAAAAATGTGTGGCAAAAAATCAATTTTCCCTTAATTTTTTTATTATAATTAACATGATATTTTTAATGAACTTAATCAGAATTTTTATAGATATTCTTAGAGGCACAATTATTATTTACGCCTTTAAATGTGAGACTCACATCTGATAAACTCCTATAAAAATGTTCTAAAATCAGAGAAAAATTAAATCTTCTTGGAAGCGCAAGTGCTCTTGATCATCTTGAAATTTTTAAAAGCACATTAATCCTGTTGAATTGTTTAAATCTTTTACCCGCTATTAAAATTTTCCAAAATGCTTACATGAATTGCCTACTCGACGTCTCGACAACAACTACAATTCAATGCAATATAGAGGGATCAAAATTCGAATATAAAAAACCTCAAATTGTCCGATTCCTCCTCGTGGGACTGACATTCTCCGCCAACCGCCGCTCCGGCCGTCTCATCTCGCGCTCTCAGTAACCAATCAGCGACGCTAGTTCATGATCGTACGGTGGAGACAAAAGCTGTACCTGTTTTAGCGTAATCCCATGAAACCAGCCTCTCCTGTTTTTTGTGATCTCTTTTTCTCTCTCCTATCATTTGAATCGAATATCCCTTTCCACCATCCACCCCTCAGAGAAAGCACAAACTAAATCTATATAAAACCGTGCTCTGATTCACCCCGCACCTTTCCTTTCTCTCTCACTCGGTATTTACACAAGCAGGAGGTGGGCGCTGCTACTGCCACGGCGACTCAAGGTTTCCTCTCGTTTCTCTCCACTCTCTAAATTTCGATTCTTCTTTTGTCTCATCGGTTCGAATTGGTAATTGTTGAAGGCGTGAATTTGATCTTTTTGTCGTTAATTTCTTGTATTGGATCTGAGATGATATATCCGGTTATCCTAATTTCTTCTTCTTCTTTTTTAAGCGGTGTGGCGGGTCAGTTTCAATAGAACAGGCTATTGAGTACTGGGTTTTACTAGGCCTGTTGTATTTTTTATTTTATTTTTGATGATAAGGCCTGTTGTATTTGTAGTGTTTTGGTCTCATTAATTGGTACAGTGACAGTGTGGCGCGACTTTTTGGTTGGTTTTAAATACCAGGCAGAAAGTACAAGCAAACTTGGTGGATGACTTGTACTTGTCTTTTGACAAGAGAACATTGCAATCCGGTATTCAATAAAATGTATCAATTGATAGCATATGGTTTTGATAATCCACTTTGTATTATTGTATAGACTTGTAGTATTGGGAGTATTTGTGCGCCATCTAAGAAAGAAAGAACTGTGTTTGCAAAATTTGTGAGTTCTCATTGTAGTAATTTTAGTTTTGCTCAGGATCTTAATGTTGATAAGATGACTGTTTCTCAACTGTTTTTGTTTGTTCTACAAGAAGAATAATCGGAAACTGTTCAAACTCTTGTCATAAAATTTGATTCTGATCGCTCATAGTAGATGTGTTTAATGTCTTGATTTCTTTTGTTGGTGAATGAAACATAGAAGCAATCCAGCTTTGAATTGTAGTTGACACTTCATTATTTTGTGCAGATGTCTGATGTTGCTAAGGACCTGACAGCTGGCACCGTCGGTGGAGCGGCCCAACTAATTGTTGGCCACCCTTTCGACACAATAAAGGTAAAACTACAGAGTCAGCCAGTCCCACCTCCTGGTCAGCCCCCAAAATACTCGGGCGCGATCGATGCCGTAAAACAAACCTTAGCAGCAGAAGGTCCAAGGGGCCTTTACAAAGGGATGGGGGCCCCACTTGCGACAGTTGCAGCTTTTAATGCTGTGCTGTTCACCGTCAGGGGACAGATGGAGGCATTGCTGCGTTCTGAACCTGGTGCACCACTCTCCGTGAATCAGCAGGTAGTGTGTGGAGCAGGGGCTGGTCTCGCAGTGTCGTTTCTTGCTTGCCCCACCGAACTGATCAAGTGCAGGTTGGTGCTTAGTAATCATGTACAGGGACACCACTAGTTATTGTCAGTAATGACGAACTATTACTTCTAAGGAGACTCGACATGTTGGTTTCTGATAGGATTTCCTGGTTTCTGGTTATCGGTATTATACTAGATTTTGTGGACATGGTGTTCAAAGAGAGTCTGTTTGTTACTGTATCTAAATTCATGGTGACTGGTACATTTCCTCTTTTAAATCTGATGCAGTAGGCAAATGATCTAATACCTCAGGTGGTAGCTAAATTAGGATGACTTCCAAGAGGTCATGGGTTCAAACCTCCATGTACACATCGGTAAAAGACATTTGAAAAGTAATAAATGCCGGTGTAGTAGTGGTTTCCCTTGTATAAAAAAAATCTGGTGCAGTGGTAGCATGCTATTCACCGGGAACTATGAATTTCCTCCAAAGATGGGCATTGAAAATGCACCTAAGAAATTATTTGTGCAGAATAAAAATCATAATAGGTCCCAAAATTAATTTTACCCTCAGTTGAATACTGTATATCCACCAACCATTAAAGAACATTTGACCTATTATTGATTCATAATTGCAGAATTTCATGGTAAATATATGACATTAATGAACTTTTCATATTTATGCGCCAGTTGTTTGTGGCCCATTTAGTGACAAATAAGACCAAATATTAAATCTAATATGCCAATATTATTGCTAGGTTACAAGCTCAAAGTGCACTTGCTGTTGCAACGGCAACAACTTCCGGACCTGTTGGGGCAGCAACTGCAACTGCAACTGCAACAGCAACAGCAACCATGACTGCACCTGCACCTGTAAAATACAGTGGTCCTATGGACGTGGCTCGACATGTTTTAAAATATGAAGGAGGAAGCCGCGGCCTCTTCAAGGGTCTCGTGCCAACTCTGGCCCGTGAGGTGCCTGGTAATGCCATAATGTTTGGGGTGTACGAAATGACCAAACAGTATTTCGCTGGTGGAACAGACACCTCCAATCTAGGCCGTGGGTCCCTCATAGTTGCTGGTGGGTTAGCTGGGGCTTCTATCTGGTGTGCAGTTTATCCAACTGATGTTGTGAAAAGTGTGCTTCAGGTTGACGATTTTAAGAACCCAAAGTATACAGGTTCTATAAATGCTGTTAGAAAAATTTTAACCTCAGAAGGGGTCAAGGGGCTTTACAAGGGGTTTGGACCTGCCATGGCACGTAGTGTACCTGCCAATGCAGCTTGCTTTCTAGCATACGAGGTTACACGGTCAAGCCTCGGGTGATTCTATTCTTAGTTCTGGTCATTGATGATGATTTGGTACTTGTAAATGGCCTGTTTGTTTCACTTAATTTCCTCAATTGAAGACTAGTAATGGTAATTAGGTGCAACTAGAGGCTGTTTGTGTACTATCTTCTCTTTGCTTGTCATCCTTGTTGGATTCATCAATAACCCAATAATCTGATTTTTTTTTTTTTTAATAGTCTCTATATTTTACTGGTTACTTTTGTAATTGCTGTGGTACTGATGGGAGGGTGATATTGAGGATGAAGCTACCATCAGTCCATCACCATTTGAAAAATAATTCACATTCTATTCAGTCATTTTCAATTGAGCTCCTTCATTTCATTCTTTATTCAAAGATTCTCTCTATTTTTATCCAACTGGGGGAAATAATCAACTGAAGGAAGGTAAAGTATCAAAAACCTAGATCCTTTCTAATGGAGCTATTAGCTAAAAATGAAATCATCTCGTACATTTTTTTTTGTAGTAAATTAATTCAGACATTATGGTTGTGATCCAAATTACGATTTTTTTCGTGAAATATTGTACAACGAAAAAATTGTGCTATATTAGACTAAATTATTGGAACCATCACATATCTACTCTTAATGCCAGACATCACTACTGGCTTGTGATCCCAAATTATTTGGTATACAAATGCTCACACTAATTCCTGAATCATATTTGGTCCTGGTTCGTGTGGCGGCTATTGTAACATACCTTATGTTAATTTTTGGACCTTTTCTTTAGAAAATTTTCTGCAAGGCATGCAGATATAAATAATTAAAATAATAAATCAAGCTGCACGTTCTCTTTCTCCCCACCCCAGCCTTTGACCAGCTCCATTTCAATATAGGAGCGGGTTCGTCTGCTTTTATTGTGTGCGTGGGATCAATAAAATTCAGTTCAACTGAATTTTATTTTTCGCATGCGCAATAATTTTCTATACAATTTATGTGTTCGTATTCGAGCATGGAAAGAAAACGAACACGCCCTAACTAATTTCCAATCACATGTTCTACGGTCGTAGGATTGGTGCACACAGTTATAGCGTGTCTGATTTCTTATTTTGTTCGTAACTTTTTTTAATTCGGATTTCGATTTGGACATTTCAAATTTTTTAAGAACGAACTCTACAACATTAACATATCATCTTGAACATTTTAGTTCTTGATTCTTGCGAAGTACCTTTAACTCTGGTAAAACAAATCTAATTACCCTAAATTACTTCTAAAATCTATAATATTTGATTTAAAACACACTATAAATCCTAGATTAAAGTATATGGCATTTAGACTTGTCAAATTCATTCAAGTCTAATCTTGCTTGTTCTTAACATATTTTCAAGTACACAAGATACTTGAAAAAGTTAGTATAAACACATGTTTTAATTAATATTATTTAGTTTATGCACATTATGTGGTGAACATTATTAGTAAAAATATTTTGTATACCATCAATATTTTCAAGTGTCCAATATATTTGAAACAGCTAGCATGAACACATATTTTTAACTAATTTGAACACTTATTTTATTTTATTTTAATCATCAGAAGAGCTAATATAAAAACATGTAATTTTAATATAACCGCTTGCAATGATAATATAAACACGAGGAAATATTATATATATAGAGTGGAAACATTTTTTACAACATGTAGGGTGGAAGCGTTCATAAGAATGATTGTGGTCCAATCTTTCATTTTTGTTAGTTGTTGACTATTTAATTTTTTTTGTAAAAAATAGTTAGGGGAACAAAAATGGTGTGGTATGTTGTTTATCTCATCAGACAGAGCCGATAGGATGGAGCGACCGAGATGCAACATAAGGTGTGGCCATACAGACGAGAACAGAGAGCGATCAGAGCAAGCGGCTACGGCGAAGAAATGGTGAGACGATGAACCGTAGTTTTACGATAGAAAAAGCGACTCGTAAAATTTTTATTTTAATTACTTTAATCGGCAAGGCCCAGGAGAGCCTTGTTCAATTTGTATTTATTTATTTTTGTTTGTTTTAACTTAAATTAAATGATCTTATTAGTATATTCATAAGCTTTCATTCCATTTGATTACACATATTATATATACATTCAAAATAAAGCTTTTTATATAAAACGACGTTATGGACATTTTAAAATCAACGGCCTAGATTAATTAAATATGTATAGTAATAAAAGGATGTACACAAATTTTAGAAGCACATCAGCATTATCCATTTCTTTGTTTCCAATTAGTGCTATTTTTTGTGTTTTTTCGGCAAAACTGACTTGTTATTGTATATAATTTGGCTGTATTTTTGTAATGTGATACATACTATGGTAAAAGAAAGATTTTCTACCAAACAAATAATGTTTTCACAAACTTCATATTTTGGAGGTAATAGTTCACCTCGTATTATTTCCAAAATGTATGATGTGGATAAAATTATTCATTTTTCAAACAAAGTTGAAATTATATATAAAATAATTTATAAAATAGACATTAAATTATGAGTATGGTTTTAATGGAATAATTTCATATCCTGCTTGCTAATAATGTGAAATTTTTAACTTTTAAATAAAAATTGAAATTGTATTTATAATAGTCAATTGTACAAAAAGTGGAAAAGTTAAATTACTTAAGATAATAAGAAATAGTCAATAATTTTATAACGTTGGTTAAAGCATATTTTTAAACTAAAATATCCATGTTTAGGTTCTCAATTTGATACCTTTGAAGGCATTGTCTGATTAAATAATCAGTTTTGCTCACAAAATTTGTATAGCTACCAAATTAGTTTATATATGTAGAAATGACATTGTCGCTCTTGTACAATGAGCGTTTATAATTAAAGATATATCATAATAAAGGATGTACTAAAATTTGAGATGTACACCAGCATTATCCTATTTCTAACATGTGGATCAAGTAACTTTGTTCAATTTATTAGATTTTCATTACATGAAATTATGAAACAACTTCCATCAGAAACAAACTACTCCAGAAGGTATTGCCGAGATGAAGTAATTTAATGTTATGCAAGCATGAAAACAAGAATACTGCTTAACTTGAAAAATCAAATTAAAAATATTAAAAATGCTTTATTATAACTTGAAATTTACAAATAAAGGGCAAATCAAGCATTCAAATTTTAGATCTCAAAATAAAACATCATCATAAGCCATCATACTTTATTCCAATATATTTTATATGTGGCAATATTGATATAAGACCATCAGCAATAACAGTGACACGTTTTTCCATCTTTTTTGCAAAAACCTCCTTTTTCACAACCTTGTAAACACCAATTATTGCATGTATTATTTTGCTTGAAAGGGTTGCACTTTACATTGTTACTCCACTTTTGATGGTCAGTGCAACAAGCTTGAGCTGAAACACCTATATATTATTTTAGAATGAGAAGAAAGATCATAGCTCTGAAATAAAATACTCGATTGAAACCGATGAACTCGAAATTATATCTCATATTCAATGAATATTTGCCTAATTAATTTGCTAACATATATTTTCTATACATTTTGCATAATTGGTGACATTGTAGCATACATTAATTTTTTTGTGTGCATCTATTGGCGACATTGTATATGTGTTTAAAACTTTTTAGATGGGATATATTAATTTTGGTCAATTTTTAAAATTTGATTGTTCATTCATCAGAAGGTCATTTACAACTTCATTGTTATAAATTTAAAATTGTTAGATGAAAAACTAACAATTTTTTGTCAAATTGATCAAAATTTGGTACCTACCTTATCTAAGCAATTGGAACATATCTAGTTTTTGCATTTCTTAATTTGAATGGAGTTTTCCAAACATATCGACCATAAAAATTGAATGCATGTATATACCTTATACATTTTATAAAAGTTGTGTATGTTGTCAACTGATTTTGATCAAACCCTCGATATAAACCAACATATACACTAATGAGATTAGTTTATGACTTTAATGCAAAACAAACTTATAGGCATTCTCATATATACTACCCGATATTGCATCAAGCAAAAAGAAAAAAATAACAAAGTGCAAGACAATCTTACTTTGTAGATTGGTAATTCCCATGAGCAAACAAAGACAGAGAACCATAGCAAATTTGGAGTTAATCATTTTTCTATTTTGTATTCTTTTGAAAAGAATTAATTATTCTACACATGCATTCCTATGCATAAATACATGGATTGATAAAACAGAAAGGAGAGTAGAAGTTTATGATGCGTGGAAATGAACTCAAATAAAATAACAGCTTACTATCTTTGTCCTTTTCTCGTTTGATTTGTTGCTAAATTATATGACTTTTCTGTTACGACCTATTATTTATTTAGAAAATTATAATCTTTGTGCGTCATGAGTAGGTTAATGAAAATCACTCCAAGTCTTCACCAAACATATCATAATGTTCACTGTCAAATTATCTACAAATATGCAACCTATTTTGTATTGAATGAAACTATGATTGACACTGTAATTTCATGCCACGTAAATCAAATTCTGCAGAGATAATGTCTGTAATAAAAATGGTAATTATATGTTCCAATTTCCCTCTCTGTAATTCTACATATTCGAACCTTTACCTTTCACTGCACATTTTTATAATCGTTTGAAGGCATTGCTCTCGTTGTTCATCTGGATCTTCTTTAGAAGTTCAACGAAAACCAGGTCCAAAAGCATGTAGAGTCGAAAGTTTGCTAGAATCAATAAGCTTATTAGGGCAGCTAAATTTGAAGAGTGTCATATTTTATTTCTCGGTTCATGTACGTATGCCCAATCCTTACACATTCAGGATAAGCGCACCGGGTTCACGTTCACATGCATAGAATCTGAAACTGCATTTTTTTTGTAAACAACACATGTACTATTTTATGGCATCAAGCTTAACATACTCTTCGTCATCGTCGTTGTTGCTGCTGCTCTGCTTTGCTTTCTCTGTGTTTTATTGCTCTCGTTCATTCTTCAAAAGATACTCATTTGAGAGGCGCATTAGTAGTTTAAACAGTAAACATGGATTTTATTCTCCCTTGGCAATGATTTCTTCACGTGAGATAGTCTGTTCCAATCAGCAAAAAATCCAATAATGAATAAATTCAATTGAAATTTATTCTAGTAAATCAATTGGAAAATCATGAGACTTATCGAATAGCTAGAAAGTACAAAAAGAGTAACTACAATCTTATAAAACAAAGAGGACAAATCACAATTTTTCTATCCCAATATTTATAACTGAAGAGGTCAATTATTAAAGAGCGACTGTGAGAGAAATGCACATAAATAAGGAAATATGAACAACATGATGCGACCAGTATACTGTTTTCGAGAGAATATCTTCGCTATTGTATTTTAATAGAAATATCTCGAATTGAAAAAAGAGACTATAAAGATGTTGTAACCAATTTTGCTAGCTTTTCTTTCAATTTTGTACCTCGTGAGTCGTGAGGCAACTATTGTTGCGCACAATTTTGCAAAACAAGCTGTAGAATGTAGTAACAACATTGTACGGAGAACCAACTCTTAGTTTAGTGGCTAAGAACAATAACTTCTATGTGAGAGATTATCAATCCGAAATTCGGAAGGAAGACTTCAGATGATTTAAATATTAATAACTTTTGAGTCTTATCTTTATCTAAAAAAATAATAGCTTTGTATGCAAAACATGAAATGGTTTGCATGAACACACATGATGAATAATCAGGTGTTTTGTTGTCTCAAAAAAAAAAGAGATTATAAAAATAGATGTAAAACAATAACATTATACAATTGAAATCACGATATGATAAATAGTCAAGCAAGCAACCAACACGTATCTCTAATGTTATCACATAACCTACAAAGTAACCCAAAATAAATTTGAAAAATGGTCGTACATACGAGAACAGAGAGCGACCAGAACAAATGGCTACGACAAAGAAGATGGTGAGACGATGAGCCCTAATTTTACGATAGAAAAAGCGACTCATAGAATTTTTATTTTAATTACTTTAATCGGCCAGATACATGAGAGCCTTGTTCAATTTGTATTTATTTTTTTTGTTTGTTATATCATAAATTAAATGATCTTATTAGTATATTCATAAGCTTTCATTCCATTCGATTGCCCATATTATATATACATTCAAAATAAATCTTTTCATTTAAAACGACGTTATGGATATTTTAAAATCAACAACATAGATTAAATATGTACAGTAATAATGGAATGTACACAATTTGAGAAGCACACCAGCATTACCCATTTCTTTGTTTCCAATTAGTGCTATTTTTGTGCTTTTTTCGGCAAAACTGATTTGTTATTGTATTTAACGTAGCTTTATTTTTGTAATGTGATACATACTATGATAAATGGAAGATTTTCTACCAAACAAATAAAGTTTTCACAAAATTAATATTTTGGAGGTAATAGTTCACCTCGTATTATTTCCAAAAAGTATGATGTGGATTAAATTATTCATTTTTTCAAACAAAGTTGAAAATATATATAACATAATTTATAAAATAGACATTAAATTACAAGTATGAATTTAATGGAATAATTTTATATCCTGCTTGCTAATAATGTGAAACTTTTAACTTTTTATTAAAAATTTGAAATTGTATTTATAATAGTCAATAGTTTGAAAAGTGGAAAAGTTAAATTACTTAAGACAATAAGTAATAGTCAATAATTTTATAACGTTGGTTATAACACATTTTAAACCAAAATATCCATGTTTAGGTCCTCAATTTGATACCTTTGAAGGCATTGTGTCATTCAATAATCAGTTTTGCTTCACAAAATTCTTACAGCTACCAAATTAATTCATATATCTAGAAATGACATTGTCGCTCTTGTACAATGAACGTATATGATTAAAGATGTATCATAATAAAGGATGTACTAAAATTTGAGATGTACACCAGCGTTATCCTATTTCTAACATGTGGATCAAATAACTTTGTTCAATTTATTTGATTTTAGTTACATGAAATTATGAAACGACATCCATCTGAAACAAACTACTCTCGAAGGTATTGTCGAGATGAAATAATTTAATGTTATGCAAGCATGAAAACAAGAATACTGCTTAACTTGAAAAAAATCAAATTAAAAATATTAAAAATGCTTTATTTATCGAAATTTACAAATAAAGGGCAAATCAAGCATTCAAATTTTAGATCTCAAAATAAAGCATCATCATAAGCCATCATAATTTATTCCAATATATTTTATATGTGTCAATATTGATCTAAGACCATCAGCAATAGCAGTGACACGTTTTTCCATCTTTTTTGCAAAAACCTCCTTTGTCACAACCTTGTAAACACCAATTATTGCATGTATTATTTTGCTTGTAAGGGTTGCACTTTACAATGTTGCTCCACTTCTGATGGTCAGTGCAACAAGCTTGAGCTGAAACACCTATATATTATTTCAGAATGAGAAGAAAGATCATAGCTCTGAAATAAAATACTCGATTGACACCAATGAACGAAATTATATCTCACATTCAATGAATATTTGTCTAATTAATTTGCTAACATACGTTTTCAATACATTTTACATTATTGGGTGACATTGTAGCATACAATAAATTTTTTGTGTGCATCTATTTGAAAATATTATTCAAATTTCAAATTAAAATTGTATATATGTTTAGAACTATTTAGATGGGATATATCAATTTTGGTCAATTTTTGAAATTTAGTTGTTCGTTCATCAGAATGTCATTTACAACCTCATTGTTATAAATTTAAAATTGTTAGATGAAAAACTAACATTATTTTGTCAAATTCTCATATGTACTATCGGATATTGCATAAAGCAAAAAGAAAAAATAACAAAGTGCAAGAAAATCTTACTTTGTAGATTGGTCATTCCCATGAGCAAGCAAAGACAGAGAACCATAGCAAATTTGGAGTTAATCATTTTTCTATTTTGTATTCTTTTGAAAAGAATTAATTATTCTACACATGCATTCCTACGTATAAATACATGGATCGATAAAACAGAAGGAGAGTAGAAGTTTCTGCTGCGTGGAAATGAACTCAAATAAAATAACAGCTTACTATCTTTGTCCTTTTCTCGTTTTATTTGTTGCTAAATTATATGACTTTTCTGTTACGGCCTATTGTTTATTTAGAAAATTATAATCTTTGTACGTCATGAGTAGGTTAATGAAAATCGCTTCAAGTTTTCACCAAACGTATTATAATGTTCACTGTCAAATTATTTACACAAATATGAATCCTATTTTGTATTGAATGAAACTATGATTGACACTGATTTCATGCCACGTAAATCTAATTCTACAGAGATAACGTCTGTAATAAAAATGGTAATTATATGTTCCAATTCTGTAACTCTACATATTCGAACCTTTACCTTTCACTGCACATTTTTATAATCGTTTGAAGGCATTGCTCCCGTTGTGCGTCTGGATCTTTTTTAGAAGTTCAACGAAAACCAGGTCCAAAAGCATGCAGAGTCGAAAGTTCGCTAGAATCAATAAGCTTATTAGGACAGCTAAATTTGAAGAGTGTCATATTTTATTTCTCGGTTCATGTACGTATGCCCAATCCTTACACATTCAGGATAAGCGCACCAGGTTCACGTTCGCATGTATAGAATCTGAACTGCATTTTTTTTGTAAACAACACAGGTACTATTTTATGGATCAAGCTTAACATACTCGCCGTCATCGTCGTTGCTGCTGCTGCTCTGCTTTGCTTTCCCTGTGTTTTATTGCTCTCGTTCATTCTTCAAAAGGTTCTCATTTGAGAGGCACATTAGTAGTTTAAACAGTAAACATGGATTTTATTCTCCCTTGGAAATGATTTCTTCCTGTGAGATAGTCTGTTCCAATCAGCAAAAAATCCAATAATGAATAAATTCTATTGAAATTTATTCGAGTAAATCAATTTGAAAATCATGAGACTTTCGAATAGCTAGAAAGTATAAAAAGTGTAACTACAATCATATAAAACAAAGAGGACAAATTACAATTTTTCTATCCCAATATTTATGACTGAAGAGGTCAATTATTAAAGAGCGACTGTGAGGGAAATGCACATAAATAAGGAAACATGAACAACATGATGCGACTAGTATACTGTTTTCGAGAGAATATCTTCGCTATTGTATTTTAACAGAAATATCTCGAATTGAAAAAGGAGACTATAAAGATGTTGTAACCAATTTTGCTAGCTTTTCTTTCAATTTTGTACCTCGTGAGTCGTGAGGCAAATATTGTTGCGCTCAATTTTGCAAAACAAGCTGTAGAATGTAGTCACAACTTTGTATTGCAAAACAAGCTGTAGAATGTAGTAAAAACTTTGTACGGAGAACCGCTCTTAGTTTTGTGGCTAAGAACAATAACTTCTATGTGAGAGATTATCAATTCGAAATTCGGAAGGAAGACTTCAGATGATTTAAATTTTAATAACTTTTGAGTCTAATCTTTTTCTTAAAAAATAATAGCTTTGTATGCAATACATGAACTGGTTTGCATGAACACACATGATGAATAATCCGGTGGTTTGTTGTCTAAAAAAAAGAGATTATAAAAAGAAATGTAAAACAATAACATCATCTAATGGAAATCACGATATGATAAATAGTCAAGCAAGCAATCAACACGTATATCTGATGTTATCACATGACCTACAAAGTAACCCAAAATAAATTTGGTTAAAAATGGTCGTACAAACGAGAACAGAGAGCGGCGAGAACAAGCGGCTACGACAAAGAAGATGGTGAGACGATGAGCCCTAATTTTACGATAGAAAAAGCGACTGGTAGAATTTTTATTTTAATTACTTTAATCGGCCAGGCACATGAGAGTGTTGTTCAATTTGTATTTATTTGTTTGTTTGTTTTATCTTAAATATTGATAAGCTTTCATTCCATTCGATTGCCCATATTATATATACATTCAAAATAAAGCTTTTCATTTAAAACGACGTTATGGATATTTTAAAATCAACATCATAGATTAAATATGTACAATAATAAAGGGATGATTTGAGAAGCACACCAGCATTACCCATTTCTTTGTTTCCAATTAGTGCAATTTTTGTGCTTTTTTCGGCAAAACTGACTTGTTATTGTATATAACTTAGCTTTATTTTTGTAATGTGATACATACTATGGTAAATGGAAGATTTTCTACCAAACAAATAAAGTTTTCACAAAATTAATATTTTGGAGGTAATAGTTCACCTCGTATTATTTCCAAAATGTATGATGTGGACAAAATTATTCATTTTTTCTAACAAAGTTGAAATTATATATAACATAATATATAAAATAGACATTAAATTACAAGTATGGATTTAATGGAATAATTTTATATCATGCTTGCTAATAATGTGAAACTTTTAAACTTTTTATTAAAAATTTGAAATTGTATTTATAATAGTCAATAGTTTGAAAAGTGGAAAAGTTAAATTACTTAAGACAATAAGTAATAGTCAATAATTTATAACGTTGGTTATAGCACATTTTAAACCAAAATATCCATGTTTAGGTTCTCAATTTGATACCTTTGAAGGTATTGTCTCATTCAATAATCAGTTTTGCTTCACAAAATTCTTACTGCAACCAAATTAGTTTATATATGTAGAAATGACATTGTCGCTCTTGTACAATGAACGTTTATGATTAAAGATGTATCATAATAAAGGATGTACTAAAATTTGAGATGTACACCAGCGTTATCCTATTTCTAACATGTGGATCAAATAACTTTGTTCAATTTATTTGATTTTCGTTACATGAAATTATGAAACAACATCCATCTGAAACAAACTACTCTAGAAGGTATTATCGAGATGAAATAATTTAATGTTATGCAAGCATGAAAACAAGAATACTGCTTAACTTGAAAAAAATCAAATTAAAAATATTAAAAATGCTTTATTATAACTTGAAATTTACAAATAAAGGGCAAATCAAGCATTCAAATTTTAGATCTAAAAATAAAGCATCATCATAAGCCATCATACTTTATTCCAATATATTTTATATGTGGCAATATTAATCTTAGACCATCAGCAATAGCAATGACACGTTTTTCCATCTTTTTTGCAAAAACCTCCTTTTTCACAACCTTGTAAACACCAATTATTGCATGTATTATTTTGCTTGTAAGGGTTGCACTTTGCATTGTTGCTCCACTTCTGATGGTCAGTGCAACAAGCTTGAGCTGAAACACCTATATATTATTTCAGAATGAGAAGAAAGATCATAGCTCTGAAATAAAATACTCGATTGACACGATTGAACGAAATTAAATCTCACACTCAATGAATATTTGTCTAATTAATTTGCTAACATACGTTTTCTATACATTTTACATTATTGGGTGACATTGTAGCATACATTAAATTTTTTGTGTGCATCTATTTGAAAATATTATTCAAATTTCAAATTAAAATTGTATATATGTTTAAAACTATTTAGATGGGATATATCATTTTTTTGAAATTTAGTTGTTCGTTCATCAGAAGGTCATTCAACCTCATTGTTATAATTTTAAAATTGTTAGATGAAAACCTAACATTATTTTGTCAAATTGATCCAAATTTGGTGCCTGCCCTATCCAAGCAATTTGGGACATATCTAGTTTTTGCATTTCTTAATTTGAATGGAGGTTTCCAAACATATCGACCATAAAAATGAATGCATGTATATACCTTATACATTTTATAAAAGTTGTGTATGTTGTCAACTGATTTTGATCAAACCCTCGATATAAACCAACATATACACTAATGAGATTAGTTCTGACTTTAATGCAAAACAAAATTATAGAAATTCTCATATGTACTATCGAATATTGCATGAAGCAAAAAGAAAAAAATAGCAAAGTGCAATAAATTCTTACTTTGTAGATTGGTCATTCCCATGAGCAAGCAAAGACAGAGAACCATAGCAAATTTGGAGTTAATCATTTTTCTATTTTGTATTCTTTTGAAAAGAATTAATTATTCTACACATGCATTCCTACGTATAAATACATGGATCGATAAAACAGAAAGGAGAGTAGAAGTTTATGATGCGTGGAAATGAACTCAAATAAAATAACAGCTTACTATCTTTGTCCTTTTCTCGTTTTATTTGTTGCTAAATTATATGACTTTTCTGTTACGGTCTATTGTTTATTTAGAAAATTATAATCTTTGTACGTCATGAGTAGGTTAATGAAAATCGCTTCAAGTCTTCACCAAACGTATTATAATGTTCACTATTAAATTATCTACACAAATATGCAACCTATTTTGTATTGAATGCAACTATGATTGACAATGTAATTTCATGCCACGTAAATCTAATTCTGCAGAGATAACGTCTGTAATAAAAATGGTAATTATATGTTCCAATTTCCCTCTATGTAACTCTACATATTTGAACCTTTACCTTTCACTGCACATTTTTATAATCGTTTGAAGGCATTGCTCTCATTGTGCATCTGGTTCTTTTTTAGAAGTTCAACGAAAACCTGGTCCAAAAGCATCCAGTGTCGAAAGTTCGCTATAATCAATAAGCTTATTAGGGCAGCTAAATTTGAAGAGTGTCATATTTTATTTCTTGGTTCATGTACGTGTGCCAAATCCTTTCACATTCAGGATAAGCGCACCGGTTTCACGTTCGCATGTATAGAATCTGAAACTGCATTTTTTTTGTAAACAACACATGTACTATTTTATGGCATCAAGCTTAACATACTCGTCGTCATCGTCATTGCTGCTGCTGCTCTGCTCTGCTTTGCTTTCTCTGTGTTTTATTGCTCTCGTTCATTCTTCAAAAGATACTCATTTGAGAGGCGCATTAGTAGTTTAAACAGTAAACATGGATTTTATTCTCCCTTGGCAATGATTTCTTCATGTGAGATAGTCTGTTCCAATCAGCAAAAAATCCAATAATGAATAAATTCTATTGAAATTTATTCTAGTAAATCAATTGGAAAATCATGAGACTTTTCGAATAGCTAGAAAGTATAAAAAGAGTAACTACAATCATATAAAAACAAAGTGGACAAGTCACAATTTTTCTATCCCAATATTTATAACTGAAGAGGTCAATTATTAAAGAGCGACTGTGAGGGAAATGCACATAAATAAGGAAATATGAACAACATGATGCGACCAGTATACTGTTTTCGAGAGAATATCTTCGCTATTGTATTTTAACAGAAATATCTCGAATTGAAAAAAGAGAATATAAAGATGTTGTAACCAATTTTGCTAGCTTTTCTTTCAATTTTGTACCTCGTGAGTCGTGAGGCAAATATTGTTGCGCTCAATTTTGCAAAACAAGCTGTAGAATGTAGTCACAACTTTGTATTGCAAAACAAGCTGTAGAATGTAGTAACAACTTTATACGGAGAAGCGCTCTTAGTTTAGTGGCTAAGAACAATAACTTCTATGTGAGAGATTATCAATCCGAAATTCGGAAGGAAGACTTTAGATGATTTAAATTTTAATAACTTTTTGAGTCTTATCTTTATCTAAAAAAATAACAGCTTTGTATGCAATACATGAACTGGTTTGCATGAACAAACATGATGAATAATTCGGTGTTTTGTTGTCTCAAAAAAAGAGATTATAAAAATAAATGTAAAACAATAACATTATATAATGGAAATCACGATATGATAAATAGTCAAGCAAGCAAGCAACATGCATCTCTGATGTTATCACATAACCTACAAAGTAACCCAAAATAAATTTGATTAAAAATGGTTGTACAGACGAGAACAGAGAGCAGCCAGAACAAGCGGCTACGACAAAGAAGATGGTAAGACGATGAGCCCTAATTTTACGATAGAAAAAGCGACTCGTAGAATTTTATTTTAACTACTTTAATGGGCCAGGCACAGGAGAGCCTTGTTCAATTTGTATTTATTTTTTTGTTTGTTTTATCTTAAATTAAATGATCTTATTAGTATATTCATAAGCTTTCATTCCATTTGATTGCCCATATTATATATACATTCAAAATAAAGCTTTTCATTTAAAACGACGTTATGGATATTTTAAAATCAACAGCATAGATTAAATATGTACAATAATAAAGGGATGATTTGAGAAGCACACCAGCATTACCCATTTCTTTGTTTCCAATTAGTGCAATTTTTGTGCTTTTTCCGGCAAAACTGACTTGTTATTGTATATAACTTAGCTTTATTTTTGTAATGTGATACATACTATGGTAAATGGAAGATTTTCTACCAAACAAATAAAGTTTTCACAAAATTAATATTTTGGAGGTGATAGTTCACCTCGTATTATTTCCAAAATGGATGATGTGGACAAAATTATTCATTTTTTCAAACAAAGTCGAAATTATATATAACATAATATATAAAATAGACATTAAATTACAAGTATGGATTTAATGGAATAATTTTATATCATGCTTGCTAATAATGTGAAACTTTTAACTTTTTATTAAAAATTTGAAATTGTATTTATAATAGTCAATAGTTTGAAAAGTGGAAAAGTTAAATTACTTAAGACAATAAGTAATAGTCAATAATTTTATAACGTTGGTTATAGCACATTTTAAACCAAAATATCCATGTTTAGGTTCTCAATTTGATACCTTTGAAGGCATTGTCTCATTCAATAATCAGTTTTGCTTCACAAAATTCTTACTGCAACCAAATTAGTTTATATATGTAGAAATGACATTGTCGCTCTTGTACAATGAACGTTTATGATTAAAGATGTATCATAATAAAGGATGTACTAAAATTTGAGATGTACACCAGCGTTATCCTATTTCTAACATGTGGATCAAATAACTTTGTTCAATTTATTTGATTTTCGTTACATGAAATTATGAAACAACAACCATCTGAAACAAACTACTCTAGAAGGTATTGTTGGGATGAAATAATTTAATGTTATGCAAGCATGAAAACAAGAATACTGCTTAACTTGAAAAAATCAAATTAAAAATATTAAAAATGCTTTATTTATAACTTGAAATTTACAAATAAAGGGCAAATCAAGCATTCAAATTTTAGATCTCAAAATAAAGCATCATCATGAGCCATCATACTTTATTCCAATATATTTTATATGTGGCAATATTGATCTAAGATTATCAGCAATAGCTGTGACACGTTTTTTCCATCTTTTTTGCAAAAACCTCCTTTTTCACAACCTTGTAAACACCAATTATTGCATGTATTATTTTGCTTGTAAGGGTTGCACTTTACAATGTTACTCCACTTCTGATGGTCAGTGCAACAAGCTTGAGCTGAAACACCTATATATAATTTCAGAATGAGAAGAAAGATCATAGCTCTGAAATAAAATACTTGATTGACACGAATGAACGAAATTATATCTCACATTCAATGAATATTTGTCTAATTAATTTGCTAACATACGTTTTCTATACATTTTATATTATTGGGTGACATTGTAGCATACATTAAATTTTTTGTGTGCATCTATTTGAAAAAATTATTCAAATTTCAAATTAAAATTGTATATATGTTTAAAACTATTTAGATGGGATATATCAATTTTGGTCAATTTTTGAAATTTATTGTTCGTTCATCAGAAGGTCATTTACAACCTCATTTTATAAATTTAAAATTGTTAGATGAAAAACTAACATTATTTTATCAAATTGATCCAAATTTGGTACCTGCCCTATCCAAGCAATTTGGGACATATCTAGTTTTTGCATTTCTTAATTTGAATGGAGGTTTTCAAACATATCGACCATAAAAATGAATGCATGTATATACCTTATACATTTTATAAAAGTTGTGTATGTTGTCAACTGATTTTGATCAAACCCTCGATATAAACCAACATATACACTAATGAGATTAGTTCTGACTTTAATGCAAAACAAAATTATAGGAATTCTCATATGTACTATCGGATATTGCATGAAGCAAAAAGAAAAATTACAAAGTGCTAGAAAATCTTACTTTGTAGAAAGGAGAGTAGAAGTTTCTGCTGCGTGGAAATGAACTCAAATAAAATAACATCTTACTATCTTTGTCCTTTTCTCGTTTGATTTGTTGCTAAATTATATGACTTTTCTGTTACGGCCTATTATCTATTTAGAAAATTATAATCTTTGAACTTCATGAGTAGGTTAATGAAAATCGCTTCAAGTCTTCACCAAGCATATTATATGCTTTACTGTCAAATTTTGTACACAAATATGGAACCTATTTTGTATTGAAAGAAACTATGATTGACACTGTAATTTCATGCCACATAAATCTAATTCTGCAGAGATAACGTCTGTAATAAAAATGGTAATTATATGTTCCAATTTCCCTCTTTGTAACTCTACATATTCGAACCTTTATCTTTCATTGCACGTTTTTTATAATCATTTGAAGGCTTTGCTCTCGTTGTGCATCTGGATATTTTTCAGAAGTTTAACGAAAACTAGGTCCAATAGCATGTAGAGTCGATAGTTCGCTAGAATCAATAAGCTTATTAGGACAGCTAAATTTGAAGAGTGTCATATTTTATTTCTCGGTTCATGTACGTATGCCCAATCCTTACAAATTCAGGATTTGTGCACTGGGTTCACGTTCGCATGTATAGAATCTGAAACTGCATTTTTTCTGTAAACAACACAGGGTACTATTTTTTGGAATGAAGCTTAACATACTTGTCGTCATCGTCGTGGCTGCTGCTGGTGCGACCGATGCTCTACTTTGCTTGCTCTGTGTTTTACTGCTCTTGTTCATTCTTCAAAAGATACTCACTTGAGAGGCACATCTGTAGACAGTAGTTTAAACAGTAAACATGGATTTTATTCTCCTTTGGCAATGATTTCTTCATGTGAGATAGTCTGTTCCAATCAGCAAAAAATCCAATTCTGAATAAATTCTATTGAAATTTATTCTAGCAAATCAATTGAAAATTCATGAGACTTTTCGAATAGCTAGAAAGTATAAAAAAAGTAACTAAAATCATATAAAAACAAAGAGGACAAATCACAATTTTTCTATCCCGAAATTTATAACTGAAGAGGTCAATTATTAAAGAGCGACTGTGAGTGAAATGCACACAAATAAGGAAATATGAACAACAAGATCCGACCAGTATACTATTTCGAGAGAATATCTTCGCTATTGTATTTCAACAGAAATATCTCGAATTGAAAAAAAAAAGACAATAAAGATGTTGTGACCAATTTTGCTAGCTTTTCTTTCAATTTTGTACCTCGTGAGGCAAATATTGTTGCACACAATTTTGCAAAACAAGCTTTAAATGTAGTAACAACTTTGTATGGAGATCCGGCTCTTAAATTAGTGACTAAGAGCAATAAATTCTATGTGAGAGATTATCAATTCGAAAGTCAGACGAAAGACTTCGAAAGACTTCAGATAATTTAAATTTTAATAACTTTTGACTTTTATCTTTATCTATAAAAAAAATAATAGTTTTATATGCAATAACTATATGGTTTGCATGAACACCGACATGATGAATAAGGCAGTGTTTTGTTGTCTCAAAAAAAAAAAGAGATTATAAAAAAATGTAAAACTGTAACATTATATAATGGAAATCACGATATGATAAATAGTCAAGCAAGCAGCCAACACGTATCTCTGAAGTTATCACATAACCTATAACCCTTCTCTTGCCATATTTACACTAGCCGTTACTTTTTCATTAGAACAAGTACCAAAAAGGAAAAAGGAAAGTACAGGCGTAAAAAAGACACTTCTATAGATTATAAACACTTAAAGCATTCAACTCTTTAGCCCTACCAACTTCTCTACCTATCTAGTCTACCTATACTACTGACTTACAATATGTACAGTAGGTCAAACTCATACTGCTCATTCAGGGACTGATATACCCACCAAAGAGTCGTATATGTGCCTTTTCAACAGGCTTTTCTGGCAGAAACTGTTGCATCTTCACAACTGGACTTTCCGATTCTCTCTCTGAGCCAGGAGGTTCAATCGTTAGAGACAAGGACAGAGACAACTCCCTCTCCACTACTTCTGACCGCACCAAGGGGAACAGAGGCAATGGACGTATATCCTTTTGACTTGTGTTTTTATTTCCTAGAGCTAAGTTCAGATTAGGCATTTTATTCTCGGCTATGACCTCATCTCCTGACGAGATCACATTACTGACACTATTCCCTGTTTTAGACTGTTCTACATTTCTCAAGCTAGTGCCTACGACATCCTCTGTACTGTGCACATCACAAGTGTCTGCAGGTTTTTCAAGGTCGATTGACAAAGGATGTATCTTGGGAGAAACAACTTTTTTCATCAAAGTACTGCTCTTGTAACCAGTCTCAATTTTGAAATTATATTGCTCCCGCTTCCTCTTCAGACTGAACTCGGGTGAGGTTTCATCAGACAAGTGGGTATGCTTATTCTTCAATTCTGCATCTGTTTTCTCTCCCAACGGTAAGGTTTTATTATCCACTGTTTGATGTCGAAAAAACAAAGAAAAAACAAAACAAAACAGGATCAAGGTCAGATGGATTCTAAGTTACTGATAAATCAAGTCAATAAAAAATGAGAGGAAGAGTACAATTACCATCTGAAGTTTTTACAGCCATCTTTCTCTGCAGGATTGGCAGGGATGCCATATTCTCAGTGGCATCTTCTACTTTAATCACACAAATCTGGAAAAATACAATCAATATGTAAGATGCAATACATGGAGGAACTAAACCATATTCACTAATTTGCTGTTTCTAATTTCCTCCACAACAACAACAACAAAGTCTTTTGTCGCAAACAAGTTGGAGTAGACTAGAAATGAAGTCCATATTAAATTTCATTTCCATAAGATTGACTGAATTTTTGCGTTGCTCGCCAAGCCTATCACAACCCTCCTTCCGAGTTTGGGATCGACTATGTAAAACATAAGCTTTTACATAGGTGGAGTGGGATTAACCCACTTCTAGGTAAAAAGAAATGTGGTCAATACCCAAAAAATAACTTGTGGAGAACATTATGTTAGCTTATGGCTGGTATAAGCATAATATTCCATAACAAAATACCAAAACTTACCTCCAAGATAGCATCCTTGAACTCAGAGCAGACAACAATGCCTTCAAAAATAGGATAGGTATGGCCACTGCAAATTTCAAATCCAACTAGAGCTGGTGCAAAATCTATTTCAAGCCTCTTTGCAACTGGTACCAGCCTGGGTAGCCCCAAGTGCACTGTACCAGATGGAATACACTTCTCAGACCATACTTCAACATTACCATGCTCATTCTAACTTCCTCCACGATTAGTTAAATTTTAAATTGGTTGTATAATATATAAAGGCAACTCTGCCTATGTTTTACATAGCCGGTCCCAAACCCGAAAAGAAGAAGGGTTGTGATAGGCTTGGCGAGCTAGCGTAAAAATTCAGCCAATCTTATGGAAATGAAATCCAATATGGGCTTCATTTCTAGTTTATCCAACTTGTTTGGGACAAAATGTTTTGTTGTTGTTGTTGTTGTTGTTGTTGTATGTATAATATATATAAGAGTCAAGGCTAAATACACTACATGAGTAGTACAAGCAGCCTGACTTGCATTCAGGGTTTCACAATCAGCATAAGATGCATTGGGATCCAGGCATATTGATGCATTCTGTGCCACTTGTATTTTATAGGATTCTAACTCCACATCTAAAGAAGCAGCACCATCCTCTACCTTCAGCTTTGGTAAGCTATCACCTAAAGATAATTCCTTGCAGGATTTCATGTCTTCATTTATTTTTGTTAGGAGATTCCCTGATGACCCACCAATTGGTTTATGTGAGTTCAAGAATTTCTCAAGAGGTACTTGTTTCCGTGCACAAAACATGCCCCAAAGATAAAATAGACTGTTCCACCCTGCAGGCAACATTTGTTAGTATGTTATTTTGATGACAGGAGGAAACAACCTAAACAGATGTACTGGTTTCAAACTGAATCGCAAGTATGAACTTGTGCAGGATGATAGTTGTTCTTACTTTGAGATTGCTGTGGCAATTTGTCAGAAGAGAAGATAAGCAGTTCAGAACCAGAAATGTACCCCCTGAGTGCAAGGTTATTTCCAGTCAAAATTTGCAGTAATCTGCTATAGCTCACCTCGTAACTGCCACAAAGAAAAGATTGCAACAATGACATGAGAAGAACTCGGACAATGCTGAACTGTATTAAGGTAGTGTGTAAAATACATTCCATGGTAACAAGGGTTGGCAACAAGCCTCTGTGTTCTGCCTGCCTGGCCATATTTAATTGGAAAAAAAAAGGAGCTAAGGAGGTTGGAAGGATGTTCACCACTTCACCCACAGATTCTAAAGGATATTTCCTCTTTCATGTAATAGTTCCTCTCTAATGTGATTAGGACTTAGGAAACTGATTTTTTTTTCAGAATACATCATATTTTACATATATCACAGCATAAAAAGGTGATTTTTTTTCCTGCAAGACTTTCTAACAAAGGATATAATACTTCAAGCAAACCTTTCCAGATCTCTAGCAAAGAAGAAAAGGGCAATATGTTCTTCACTCGGCTCAATTTCCTGGGGCTGCAGTGGCCACGCAGCACCCCAAGGCACCTCTTCCAGCTGCAATTTATCAGAAAGCTTGCCCACAACTTCAAATACTTTATGTGAGACATGTGTAGAGAAGTGTGCCTGGATCCCATCGAAACTTTCATATGCTTGCGTCTTGGCTTGCAAAACTTCGAAACTACCCCTAAAAGTAGCAAAAACATATATACATAAATTCCTATTGCAAGAGACTTTTACATATGATCATCCTATTATAATTCAAATTGTACAAAAATATAAATCTTACAACAACAACAACAATAAAGTCTTTATTCCCAAATAAATTGGGGTAGGCTAGAAATGAAACCCAATCTGAAATTAAAAATCAATATAAATAATAATAATAAAATAAATAGTAAAATAGTAGTAAAAATAGAAGTACAGTAATGATAACAATAATGCTAATAATAATAATAATACACTATTCTACAAATCATAAGTTTAGACTAGCATCCTACGTCATTAATCCTAAACTACTACAGTCGTACAACTACACCACTACTAAATTTTAGTCTGTAAAAAGAAAAAAGGAGAAATCTTACTGCCACACAAATTCCTGTTCTGGAATGACCATTGTTTCTGATGAAGTCACAAGAAGAGATGAATCCTGAACTACTGGCACATTGGGTTCCACTTCCACGTTCTTGACATAATCAGACATTCCATTTGAGTTCATATGTTTCTCCAAAGATCTATCATGTGGGAGTGTATCTTTAGGTACTTCTGCTTTTTCAACTCTGGATTCTGTTGTATTCACATTGATATTATCCGGTTTTCCTTTATCCATAGAGCTGGGTCTGGACAGCATATCAGGTACTTCCATTTTTTGAACTCCAACATTGGGACAAATTACATCCAAATCAATCAATTCTTCTTTCTGAAAAGAGCCGGTCAGCGAAAGCACGTCTTTTGAGACCTTTTCAACTCTACTTTTCTCAGATAATGTAGATCTTGACTGCTCCTCAACATTGGCAGAGATTATTTTCTGGTTCTTGCTGGTGTGAGAAACCTCAGATTTGGAAATTGGCACCTTAGACTTGTCTGAAATTCCATTATTTCCCCCATCTCTTGCCACTGGGAGAACTGTTTTGACTGCAGTTTTCAATCTGTCAATTTTTTTATCACTTTCCTTAGAAGCCAGTATGCTCCTAGGTAATTTGTTGGCTTGATGTTGTTTTGCGAGGACAGTTTTGCTCTTCTCATCTCCGACTGCTGAAATACCACAATCAAGTTGTTATGCATACAATTTTTAATTTCTGAAGATAACAAGTTAAACAAGAATTTAATTCAAAGCGTGAAATTCTTAAAGTATCAAGCAAGATCTTGCATAGTGAAAGACAATTCCAAACAGTAACTCACTACAAAGGAATCATTAACTAATGAGTTGAAAACCTTAGAGAATGAGAGCATCTGGTGAACTTTTAGAAAATGGAGGTGGCTAGGGCCCTAGGGCTCAGTATAAAAAGTTTTTTGGAAATTTCTGTTTCTACAAGGATTGTTGGATATTTATCAATATGGAAGTGGCACATGTAACATTTTTCATGTTTCTGAAGAAGATAAATATATCTAGAAGAAATAGAATTCCAGAATTGAGCATACCAGGCTCCACTTGACTGCAACTTGCACCATGCTTAGGTTTCTTAGGTAGACTTCCTTCATCTTTGTATTGGAACTTCCTTATTATTGTACTATGCTGTTGTGCTAAGACATCACTATGGTTTACTCCTTTAAAATCCTTCTTTCTCAAAGAACTATTTTCTTTTTCTGCCCTCATCTGTGTGTCAACCTGGGCAGTTGGACTTAGGGGCTTGGTTAGTTTAACTGAATCAGGATTGGCACGACTTGAGCTTGCTTCTTTAAAGGATGCAGATTTAATCAATCTTCTGAAAGGTCTCGATTCATCAGTACGTTTCAACAGGGAAGAAGATGATGTCCTTTGTTTGGTTGGATTGCTTGCAGTAATAGATCTGACTTTTGTTTTCAGGCTCAGATTCTTGAAAGAGAGGTGTTTTGTCATTGTACCTATATCACACAAGGGAAGTTTAGCCACGTAGTTTCAAAGCTATGCAAGTTCAAAATGAGCATTAGGGTTGTATAAGCAGGCATGCAAAGGTTACACCATCTCAAATGTGAAAAGCTATCTTAGCAAATAGAAAAAGATGTTAGCCAATCAACGTTTTGACTTTTGAGCTTATGAAAAATGATCACCTGTTAAGTGCAACAAGACAAATACTTGATCAAGTTATATATTCATAACTAAAAATGATGTTGCAACCATGCATTTACTGCATGTTTACTTGTTAGATGAACTTATGCAAATAAATGGATCTACGGGTACTTTATATGCATTTACTGCATGTAGCACATTTTTTAGAATGTATCAACAGTTTTTTTTAGTCTGAGTCAGTATCATCTATAGCTGATAGCAAGGAAGGTCTTCAACGTGCTACTTCTCATTGTTAACCGAACACATTCCTAAAATCAGGCTCTATTTAGATTCTTCTTGGGCCAGCCTATAGATAAATATCATTCAAGCGGGATGCTCCTTGTCCATCATTGGATGATGGGCAATGATATTCTCTATGTTCTTAAATCCAATAAGTTATTGAAGCAAGTAGGTGAGAAGAGTGCAGCTCAGATTTCACATAAGCTTTTAGAGAAAAATAAGCTTGGCACGCACAGCAGTGACCGGTCGGGTATTTGAATTTAAGCCCGCCTTTATATGGCTAGACTGAAAGAAGACCGGGCTCTCCCGGGAAAAAATACTTAATAGTCAAAATAACAAGAAAACAGAAGTTTCCTATCCCAAAAAAGATTGTTCTTCAAAGATACAAAAAGCCAATGAATTCATTAGTCTATTGCTGTGTGACTCATTTTGTGACGGATTCGGACATGGATACTGATGCTCACTCGGTTTTGAACTTTTGGGCAGAAAATTTAGATAGAACCCAGAGAATTATGTACAGGTTTTGGTGTAAGAAGCTCACAGTAACCTACATCTTCTAATGAGTTCACTACGTAAAGAATCCCTTTTTATCTTATTTTTCTAGGTCCTTTCCTCAGTGCAAGGACCACGGCGCAACAACTTAAGGGAGTGTTCGGCTTGCACGGATTACATGGAATGGGAACATATGGGCATGGGATCCTAGAAATTAACTTTTCGAAATCCACAGATACAAAAATGACTGAGAACACAAGGAAATGGATTGCTCGGTTGTGCCATGGGAATTTTTATCGGAAGATCTAAATTTTAGATTAAAAAAAGGACAGCCCGATGCACATAGGTCCTGGTTGTGCAGGGTCCGACGAAGGGTCGGACCACTTTGGGGTCTTTGTATGCAGCATTTTCCTGCATTTTTGCAAGAGGCTTTTTCCACAACTCAAACCTGTGACCTCCTGATCACAAGGCAACAGCTACACCGCTGCGCCAAGGCTCCCCTTCATTTAGATTTTATATTGTATGTTAAAATTTTCATTCTTACTATTCCGTTGCTATTGTTAGTATGATTTAGAAAATAGTTTCTTTTGATATTATATATTTCTATGTTGTTATAAAAAATTATTGAAATATTATTACAATGAATATATTAGCTTACTTCACATTTTTATAATATATTTTAGTTTCCATACGATAGATGTCATAAACCATCATTGTTAATGTTCTCTTGTGATGTTCTCAAGAGAATGGGTTGTCGTCAGTGTTTGGAAAAAAATAAAATTGAATTGGAATTAATTGTTTGTTTTCCTTGGGTTTGCTTGCGTGGACGGAATCCATCCCACGACCAAAAAAGTACAATCAAACAGGTACTGGGAATTTTAATTGTTTGGGTAGGAATTCCAATCAATTCCCAGCTGAAACCTTGGTGCTGGACAAGCCCTAAAAAAACACGATCTTCAAAGACAGAAGGGCACTGACAACCAATAAGGGTCGCTAGGTCTAGTGGCACTCTACCAACAGTCGGAAAGTGAACGAGTGAACGTGACCCCAGGGTAAATCACCCATTCAAGGTGTTAACCTATTTGTAAGTACTTTGCTTTGCATTTCAAATTACCAGTAAGCAAACTAATTGGTCTGAATTCCTTGATCAAAGATCATCCATAACTTAGAGCAGCCAATATTCCACCCTCCCCCCCCCCCCCACCCTCTCTCTATCACCATAAAAGCATGTTTACAAGATCAAATGGATAATGGAAAAGGTGCATTCGGTTTTTATTTGACAGACTTTCATTTACAAGATGTTGAGAAAGTAAAAGATAAAAGAACAATGGAAAAAGTACACAATAATGTGACATAGTATTAACATGTTTGTCCATTTTGAACTGGCCTTGGAAACTAAAAGGAATTTCCATCCAAAACAAGTTGGTCTTATCGAGAAAGGAGCGAGTAAATTTCTTCAAGAAAAGAACCTCAAATTTGATTTTTCTTGTCCATTTAAACATGAAATTTTTCTGAAAATTAACAGAAGACTGGATCTGTGAAAAATGGAGGGTGCTTATGCAAAAAGAAAAACCTTCTATTTGTACCTTTGGGAGGAAGCATCGCAGCTTGACCCATCCCCACATCTTTCAATGAAGAAACATGACTTAAAGAATAAGACCGAGATAACAACTGAGATCTCTTCATCAATTGACCTCTGCTGCTACCTTTTGGTGAGTAAATCTCCATCTTAATTGAATTTTCTCTACACAAATTACTAGTTTTTCTAGGGCTTATCACCTCCTTAGAAGATTTCTTCATAAATTGAACCCCACTGCTACCTTTTGGTGAGCAAATCTCCATCTTCATAGAATTTTCTCTACACAAAGTACTAGTTTTTCTAGGGCTTATCACATCCTTAGAAGATTTCTTAATAAATTGAACTCCACTACTACCTTTTGGTGAGCAAATTTCCTTCTTCATTGAATTTTCTCTGCACAAATTACTATTTTTTCTAGGGCTTATCACCTCCTTAGAAGAGCCAATCTCCTTCTTTAGTGAATTTTCTCTTGATAAATAACTAGATTTTCCAGGACTAACCACCTCCTTAAGGGACTTGTATGGACTTGGCGACGGAACAGATGCATAGACAGCACCATTGGTAGAAATGCGCAACTTCTTATGATGGGAGAAAGGATTTTTAGAATTCATGAGGTCACTTTTGTTTTCTTTCTCTGATAGTGGTGGGGAAAGGGGGGTTGTTTCAGCGTGTCTCTGCTTCTTTTTCTCAGCTTTTTCCTTGAGCTGACACTCCTCACAAAGCCAGTCACCTTCTGGAAGCTTTTCCAATCTCACACGCATGCAATACCTAAATTGGCATTAAAAAGATAATTTTCTTAAAAAACAATTTCGAAGGCAAAAATCAAAATTCAAGTGTCAAGAAGCTACAATTAGAACAATGGTTAGACAAAAGATAGCCTTCACAAGAACCAGAAAAAAAAAGAAGAATGAGTATCCAATTTCAAGATCAGGCTGGCACACTTTAGGTACAGCCCATGCGGCCATGCCACATACATAAAACTACCATTCTTTTACCAGCATGGTACCAAAAGCGCTTGTGCAGTTCTAAGATATATATATTGTTAAAGGGAATCTCACGTGTGCTCAGCGCCGTCAATGCATCTACTACAAGTGGCTAATAAATACTCACGGCCTGTGTCTCCACAAATATCACAGACATTCACCTGTAACATAACCATTTAGATAAACACTGTCACACAATTATTGCGTATTAACAATAAAATAATCAAAAGGCAAAGGTGAGGGCAGTTGGGAAGGGAGGGGTGAATCTACAAAAAAAAAGCCTTGCTTCTATTTGCATTTTAAAACTTCCCTTTAAAAATGATAGTCCAAAATCTCAGGTGAACTGTACAAATCTCAGAAGAAGTTCAGTACAATTTCTCATATTAAGTAGAGAAAGACAAAAAAAGAAAATGTACTTACATCTATCAATCCATTATCGTTCTCTTGATTTTTCACTTCCACTACTTTCTGATCTTTATCTGCAAAATCTCTCTTGTCACAATTTTCTAATCTGCAAAACATCTTCTCACTGCGTACAGAATTCTTTTGTGGAACTCTGGAGTTGGAATCACTTTCTCGGGAATCAGTTAAATTAACCCTCTTCATCTCCTGTGATTCTTCTGTAGAATTGACGGAACTAGATTCCCTATGGCTATCTCCCTTTTGAGCATCTTTTCTTTTTGAATATTTGGTTACACCGGATATACTCTCCCCTTGACCCTCTTGTTTCACAATTCCTATATCAAAAGGCTTGGTCTTATTGGGATTTCTCAGCTTGGATTTAGTTTCAGCATCTTCACAGTGGAAGTGTTCACTACAGGTTCCCACAGTCGAGCAGGTGTCAGTCTCTAAACGCATGCGATGCAAGCATGAGGTACAGGGGGTATTACATACATTGCATGTGCCAGATTCGGGCTTTGTGTGAGGGTTATTATCATCTGAAATGTTTCTCTTTCTTGAAGGAGACTTATTATTCTGTCAAAAAAGAAAGAAACTTGATACGTGTAAAATTAGCATTCCAATTACGACTTTGCATGTAATGAGAAAAGGCAACAATATGGATGGATGAATATAGAACTTATAGAAGTGACTTAACAAGCTAACCATTGTGTTAATGCTTTTCAGTTGATTTCAACCAAAATCACGCAATCCAAGCAAACTATTCATCGTAAGTGATGTCAAGTAAAAAAGAAATAAACTTCAAATTGTCAAGATTCAAACTTAATCATCAATACAGCATTCATTAACATTACGGTGTTGCTAAAGACACGCAAAAGAAAGCCAATCTAACTCAATTGTTACCTCATTTATTCCTTCAGTTTTATTCACTGGCTGATCCAAGGGTTCTTTGCAAGAACTTCCCTCGATCTAAAATCAGGATGAAAAGATACCAAATTATCCTCACAGTATCGTCAGGATTTAACTTCAAAATCAAACTCATCGATGAGATAAAGAAACATTAATCAAGATAAAAACATGTGAAATTAAGTAGGGATAAGACCTTCACTCGAGGGATCTTCTGAGTACGATCGTAGAGGTCAGCCATGTCTCGATCCCCTCGCTTCTTCATGCGGACTCCGAGATAATTAGCTTTAAATTACAATCAGACAATGAGATGGCATCGAAATGTACGGTGGCTGTACTTCGCTGCGCACTAGTATTTGAATCGCGACGGGATTGGAGAGAAAATACGGTGGTTTGGATTGTGGCGAAAGATTTCTTGAGCAATCAAATCATGGCGAGTTGAGAGAATTGGAGAAGGTGAAAAGGCAGAGAGAGACTGTACAAGTGCGGGACCCGCACCGGCTTCAATCCCTATAAACTTCTATCGGTGATGCAACATTCAAGAAATTTTCTTATTAGTCCTTCCGTAAATTGTTAATTGACGTGCAGTTCAATAGAAATTTTAACTTACAGATCCTGCAAAGTCTGTAAATATTATAAACAATGTTCTCATTGGAAAATAAAATATTTGGTCTACGGGTTCACACACAAGTCATGAAGTTTTTATTATTTACGAAGTCAAGTATAAATAAGCATGAGCAATTGTCTAATTGAGAATATAATTTACTTATAACTTGGATAGAATTTTATTTTGAATTATGTTTATGTGATATTCATAATTTATAACAAATCACCATCATCATCATTGTTATGTTATTAATATCGTCTTCGATGTTTATTGCTATTGTTATTAATGCGTTATAATTAATTACCAAAAAAATAAGATAGGGATCTAAAAGAATATTTTTGACGAGCACTGCATGGTGAGTATTGGGTATTGTTTTTATTTTGTATTTGGTTAAGAACGAATTTCATAAATATTGATGTACTGTACCACAAAATATGCATTGAATAGTTTTTGTTGAAAATTGTTGTTTATACCCTATGTTACTCGGATACTTCATTCTCCTAGCCGTACACGTATCGGATACGGCTCGGATACGGATGCGTCTTGGATACGGTGCGGGTGCGTATCGGATACGCCATTATTTGACCGACGGATTCGGTCAAGATACGTTTTGGATACGTTTATGATACGTTTTGGATACGTTTCGAATACGTTTTGGATACGAATTGAGTTTTTTAGTAATATTAAATAAGCAATTGTGTATATTATATAATATTAATCACGCCACGTAATTTGTATAGTATTATTTTCGATATAACATGAACTATTTTGTCAGGAAAGTGTTTAATCAAATGCTTATATTTTTTTTTGTTATTTCATAAGTATCAATATATATTAAAAAAATTGAATAGAAAAACAAATTTCAAGCATTTTAATATATAATATGATTTTTTATTTTATATATATATATCCGCACTCGTATCCGCGATTTTTTAAAATTGCCGTATCGTCGCACCCGCGCTGTATCGGATACGATACGCGCACCCGCACTGTATCGGATACGATACGCGCACCCGCACTCGTGCAACACAGTTTATACCACTATTTAGAGAGAGATAAATTCATATCCGGTAAAACACTTCGTGTGATGAAATAGCAATCGAATTATTTATATAATTTCGAGATTTGTGTATGTGAATTTTGAAGTTATGTAAATCGTTAGATTGTTATTTCACCTTACAAGATACTCCACTGAATATTGATCAGAGAGAGTGGGGTACAATTACTTATCTTGACATTGCTCTCTCGAATTATAGACTTTATATATCGATTGTATATAAATTTAAATATAATTTCAAATAATATTTGATTTTCATCAAATTTCGTTAAATGCATATACTTCTATGTTATCTCATGAACAATAAATTTATCACAATTTTCGTCACTTTTAGATGACTAACTTTAAAATTATAAGTTACTTTACGATTATTACGATTGTCAAATTAGTTTTTTCTTATTTAGAAAATTGCAAAATCACAAAATCGTTTGAAAAGTAAGGAGAGAAAGATATTATTTGTATTTAGACAAATGTTGTAGATAGTATCTTATTTAGAAGTGGCTCCCACCAATTAATCTCATTTGCGGATTTGTATTGATTGAATTATATGTTCTTGTGAACTTTAATTGAGTTTTATTCAAGTTACAGTCTTATCTGAACACTTGCATGAGCTAAAACATTATTTGACAATTGAACTGAGTCATATAAATGCTAAAAATTAAATTTGGAGCATAACAGCAAATTAAAACTCAATAACTTGCAAAAATTGTTCAAAGTGTTATGTGAGGCATTACAACGAGTTGGTAACTCGTTATAACGGTAGGAAACCCGTTATAACGGGTTAGGAAATCCAAAAACTAGCTGTTAAAGCATTTAAAACTAGTTGTTGCAGTATTAATTAACCCAAGCGTTACTGGCACCCATTATAGCGGGTTATCAACCGTTATAACGGATCAAGGACTCGTTATAACGAGTCTCTACAACGGTCAAATTCTGAAAGCTATATAAACACCTGCCTTCTTGAATAGAATTCATCCGTTGTAATACAAATCAAAGTCCTTGTTCTATCTATCAAAGTTTTGAGAATTTTCCCGGTCAACTAAAGCCTACAAATACATCTTCCTTCAAACCTTAAGCCTTACTCAAAAGAAAATTCCAAATGGTTTCACCAAACTCAACCAAAATAATGAAATCAAGAAAGAATATGAAATTATTGAAAACAAAGACAAGCATAAGCATGGAGATAATTCAGAAATTAATCCTGATCTTTTACCAACAATTATGGAAAATCTTCGACATCTCTCCCAACAAATTCACCATATGTCCGTGATAGATATGCTTGATGACAGTGATGATGTCAATCTTACCAATACTACACCTTGGATTTCACAATCTTCCAAGAAGAACAAAAATGAAGAAAATGGAAAAGAAGACAAGAACTAGGACTTAGATAAATATTCTAGCTATGTTTCATAGAAACATGTTTTAGGGTTAACTAGCTCATGTCATTGTTGTTTTATTTTCTCTTGTATGCATTTTTCATCAAATGTTATCATGATCTCTATTTTTAATTAGTATCTTGAGAAAAGAAATGAAAAATTCAATGTTTTGATCATTGTGTCTTGATGTTTATTACTCTCATTGCTCTTATATGTTATGCCTTTTCAATTTCCCTTATGCTTGATTGGTGAATCATGTGAATTGTGCTACATTTGCAAATATTATTTCATTAAGGGAAAGTAATTTGCTTGACTTGTATAATTGAATATGTGTTAAAATTCAGATGGGGTAATATATGTTTGAGCCTTTTGCCTCAATTTGCAAAAATGGAGAGAAATGAAAGATGTGCATCATTTGATATGCACATCTCAATTGGTTTTGCAAATTACCAAAAGGGAGAGTTTGTTAGAATTAATTTGATATTAATTCACCGACTCATCTCTTGTTTGACAATTTGCAAAACATATAAAGTACTAACCTTGCACAATTGAGTTTTAGTGGAATGCAGGTTAAAACAGGAACAACCCAATATCAGACATGCTTATACATGCCCTGGACAAGTCAAGACATGGTCTAAGCATCAAGGAAAGGCTTCAAGGCACAAGACTGAGCCATGTGTTACCATAACGCTTGATCAGGCGTTAAAACGAGTCAGCAACTCGTTATAACGGGTCATCAAGGCGTCACAACGCCTTAGGAGGAGAGATAAGGCCAGATTGCTGGAAAAGTTCGAGGCAAGCGTTACTGTAATGCTCCAGTAAAGCGTCACAACGCCTGGCCATCCGTTATGACGCCATATCCATGGGTTATAACGAGTTATGAGTTCTATGGCCCAGTTGTTAGTTGCAGAAAGGACATGCAGGGAAAGTATCCAAGGCATTATAACGCCTTCTCCAGGCATTATGGATCATGTTGTAATGCTAGAGGCTATTTTTCACTGATCAAGACTCCAAGAAGTGCTCAGTCTATATAAAGGTGTTAGATCCGACCTAGAAGATCATCCAAATATTCAGAAAAGCTTACAATCTTCAATTGAGCACTACAGAGAGCCTCTTTCAAGTCTCCTCAAGCTACCAAAACTTGAGAGCACTTAGGCTAGCTACCTTATTACCTAATTGTTTATCCTATATCAAACCTTGTTATTTTGTAGCCTTTTGGTGCACCATCTTGTGTTGTCGAGTGGTGCATCTCTGTCCTTAATTGTTTAGTCAATTGGACCTTAGTTCGGTGTAGAGTGGTGTTGTCCCTTGCATCGTGTTAGGAGAAGAATATTAGCTATTTTGTGTTGGAAAGAAGCTAAAGATCGTCTGCGTCTCTTTGTAAAAACATTTGTTGGAAAGAAGCTATTTTGATTGTAGAGTGAAGACGTTTTATTCCGGGAGACCCGTGGACGTAGGCATGAGTTTCTTTTGATAGACCTAACCACGTTACATATCGTGTCACTTTGTGCTTGATTGCTCTCTCTTCACTCTCTCTCTCTCTCTCTTTAAGCTTTTTTTTATCTCTATTTTGTGATTTGCACTTAGACTTGCTTGCTAAATTGAATTGGCTAGGTGATTAAGATCTTGAAAAACTGAATTGAATTTTAAACGCTTCTGCACTAATACTTGACCTTTGAATTGCGCCTTAATAGTGAAATTTCACATTTCCCCCAATTATAACAAATACTATAATCAACAGTTATATACTTGTAACTTTAGTTTAGAATTAGGGTATAATTAAAACTACATCAATGGACTACGTGTTATATGATTAATATGTCAAAGACTGTCACTAATATTACATTGAGTAATATGAGATATGACACATAAATGTAATTAATTAAGGATTGGCGTAATAAGTATTTCACTAAATTTTGCATACAAATACTTATAAAATTAAAGTGAATTAATTATAATTGTTGATGGACAAATTATAATTAATTTAAAACTTGTGTAAAGATCTAATGATTCATGCCATAATTTTATAGATTACGAGATCTTGATAAGATCTCGAAAAAGATGTCATGATCTTTAAAGATGACAATATTTTGCTAAGATATCGAATCTTGCTAAGATTTCAAGAAGATATGATATCTTGTTAAGATTTTAAGAAGATATAATATCTTATCATAAATGCAGGATCTTTTCAAGATACTAAAAGCACTAATATTTAAGCGCTGAGTCTTCAAAGAATACGAGTGTGTTAGGTGTGCATTTGTTGCACTTAGGTTTTATTTTGTTCTCTCCATTAAAGGCAAATACCTCAACTTTCATTCACGAGTTGGAGGAAAAGAAAAGAGCACACATGTCTCCTTGGAAGAACTCGTAAGTGATCGGTTCGAGGCTAAAAAAAAAAGAATAACATAGAGCCCCATCTAGTGATACTGCTTGAGAGACAATCAAGACCAACACAGAATGCCAAGTAACGCTTCCGCATTTTTATATAATTCTCTAGAGTCGATCTTGCTTGTAGCAATTATTTATGATTTTAAGAAAATAGATAAATCTGAATTGAATTGCACCAACAACTATGCCCTATTGAAAGTCATTCTAATTAGCTTCGTTGAGCTATTAAACCTCTTGAAATATCTTATATATTGAAACATCTTATATATTAGAAAAAAAATATATGTACACTTAGATAGGTGTTCTCTACATACTCCACTCAATTTTTAGGATGCGAATCTCAATGCAATCAAATGATGCATATTGAGTGGAGTACCTAGAAAACATCTATCTAGGTTTATCTAAGTTTTTCTTATATATTAAAATGATGAAAAAAAAAATTTCCTTCTTTGAGTGTTGGCGTATTCTGATTTGGGCTACTTTCGCGTACGGTAAGCCATATAACTTTCTTTAACCGAGAGCAATCACTTTTTTTTAATTATAGAGCAGACGGCTCAGAATCTGCTGCCCGCTCGTCTCGATCCGATCGCCACGGATGAACGACTGTGGTTTGATTTAGGAGTAGATTCTTCCGTCATGAAATGAAATTTTGACCGATTCAGATTAGACGAGCGTGATCTACTGAACTGCCTTTTATTAGAATGACACGTGGACCATATTCATGTGCTTTTACGTGTCGTTACATTATTTGTGCACCGTACGATTGAGCAGATCTTAATCAGTATCGCCTCAGAGGGTCCGAATCTGCTGCTCGTAAATCCCTGCTTGCTTCCCTGCTTGTCTTCGATCCGACCGCTCGATCGCCACGGACGGCTGTGATTTGATTCAGGGGGCAGATGCTTTGGCCGTTAGATGAGTTTTGAACGGTCCAGATCGAAACAAGCAGGAAAGCAAGCATGAATTTACGAGCAGGAGATCCGGTTCCCGCCTCAGATGCTCTGACCTCAGTTGACGAGTACGGCTGCTTCTTTTATGATCTGATGGCTGACTATCTCTCTCCATGCAGCAAATTATCGAACGGTGTAAAACGCTTCTTTGAAACAGTCGCTCTAATTTCGATGGGGCTTGTATACATGGACTATATTTTCTTTCATATAAAAGCTTTATATATTTGAAGAAGTGTGAGAGATTATGGTAAATCAAAATGCAAAACTTTGATTTGAAAGGTTGAAAATGTTGTTCATACTATAAAATCTATTTAGAGATCAATTTTTTTTTTTTACTATTTTATCATTGAGCGAAAATGCATTAAATTGAAAAGATATATAATCGTTAGATCAATGCATTTCTCATTCATCCGACAAATAGTAAAAAAATCTAAATTTGAAAATTCTAGGTTCCTAAGTAGATTTTAGTATAAACAATATTTTCAACTGTTCGGATCGGCCATTTTATTTTGAATTCCAGATATGTGTTCGCAAATATCGAAGTTCGGTGCTTGCGCAAGCACCACAATTTTACTCAAAAGATAATCCTTCTTATCTGTGAGACATGAACGCAGTGACGGAGCCACTAAAAGTTTTTTTTTTTTTAAAAACATACATCATTTTAAACTTTCCTGAAAAAATTCTAAGTTTTGAACAATCCAGAAAAAAATTCTCAATCCGCTCCTCCTGCATGAACAACTGAACTGTTAACAACTTGAAACTATATTGCCAGTATGTAACTAATTTTCTTTCTAGCTTTTTATTTTTATGTAAATTTATTTTCAAGATTAATATAATTGAGATTTTAACATGATTTTAGATGGGTTACCGTGAAGGGATAACTGAAGGGAAAGAGGCGTCAGTGCAAGAGGGTTTTAAATTTTTAATGTTGGCTTTAGGCAATCACAATCTGGTCGAGTTGGTAAAAAGTGGGGTCTTGTTAGGGGAATTACTAGGCAAGTAGTAAAAGCAAAAATGTTTTTGTCTTCCTGCTGAATTATAACTATTATAATGTCAGTGAAATGCAAACAACTGTTTCATGTTTAACATATCTATATTTTTTATTAAAAATTCAAGGCAGTTACCATCAAGTAAATATGCATTAGGGGATTATTCGAAAAATTGCATTCACCTTTTGACAATACTGGCATGGAACACCCAGAAGGTGTATGCAATTTGGATATAGAATTTTTTTTTAGAGGACAAAATGAGACATTTTAAAAATTGCCAATTGTATAAATATACAAAAAATTTTTGCAAATTTTTTTTGTTCCAGAATAGGCCATGCTTTGGTTTGATTAGACAGAAAGTGTCTATTCTGTTATATGCTGACTACATGGTTGTGACTTGTGTAGTGTTTTAAAGGCAATTTAGACAAGCTAAGATGAAAAAACCAATAGCAATTAGTTGTCATTAAAAAAAATTGATCGAGCTAGTGAATTATACTAAATTAACAAATATCTGAAGTGAATTGTGCTAAATTAACAAATATTTTTAATTTCAACTCTTAATTGTAAGGTGAATTCTTGTTCAAAGAAGTTAGAGAGTCATTGTAAATAGCTTCTTCAACAATTATGTAATTGTCCTGAGATTAAAGTAGGTGAAAATGTAAGCATTGGAAATTATTAAATGAAAAATCTCATACCCAGGCAGAACATAGTTTGGTTTTGTGTTTGAGATGGGTCACATTTATCATACAATATTCATGCAACTATTCTGGTATTGTAGTAAATTTCTGTATAGTTCCTGGTTAGAGGTTCAAGCTTTGTAGCTTTTGTTATTTTATCAAAGGTTAATTGTCGACTAAATATTAATAAAGGTCTTGATTGACATTTCTTCCCACTAATTTTCATCTCAAAATTCTAAGAAGCCCAACAAAATCCAATTTATTATAAGCTGCGTGTGGCGTGTGCAATTGGGATACTAATGAAAAGAAATCAAACACGATTATTTTAAGAATCTGTCTTTCTCAAAAGAGAAAATGAATGCCTTAAATGAAATGGCGTACGTGTACATTGGTTTTGTTGAAATTCAGGTAATAAAAGACAAATCGAAATTAATATTTCGTGGTTTCTCAAAAAAAAGAAATTAATATTTCGTGGTGCCAACTAATCACTCACTTCATAATTCAATTTCTTAATCTGCAAAGCTACTGATCCATATTTAAAGACTTAATTATGATAGAAAATCTCTACACGTTTCAACTTTGCTCAATCTGCGCCACAAATTATTGAATCCTTCCAATTGACATGCCAAAACAACCTTCTCTTTATGTGATACTATATGTTGATTGCGATTATAACAACTTATTTGACAGCTATAAGTCATAATCTATCTTGACAAATAATATGGAGTCAAGAAATTTTGTTTATTTTTTAATGGGACATGAATCATGATAATGATCTCCTAATACAAATCAATCTGACAGCTAAGTTGTCCACAACTTGTCATCATTGTCAATAATCGTGCAAAAATATTTAAATTTCCGCAACTTTTTCTATATAGATACAATTTTTATGGGATTTATATTGTGTATATCTTTTCAAGAAATCCGTGAGAATTGATATAAATCGAATAGGTAGTTCATGTATTCGCTCAACACGACACCAAAAAGAAATTTTGGAAACATATTTCTGCAATTATGGTCTTCCTGCGAATATAAATATCAAATACTAAGTTAAGCAAAGAGGAGAGTGGAGGGATCACTTTATTATTTTGACAATTTTTAAACATAAAATAAAAATAAATAAATTTATAAGTATGTTGTTGAACATATAAATTGACTAAAAATTAGGTTGAATGCAAATGCAATTAAAGTACCACTAGGCATGAGATCGCGCTCCGCGCGAAGAATTGAAGTTTCGGAAAAGGATTTCACTATTAATGCAAATCGGAAGTAAATTCAAGCAAAAAAGGCAACAAATAATAACAACAACAACAATAATAATAATAATAATGTCATGGTTTTAGTAATATGGTTTTAAAATTAGGTCTAGAGATTACTATTCTATAACACTAATGTAAGTCTGTAAAGAGCAGCAATCTTGATGAGGTCAGATGCCAACAACACAGCTAAACATATATAAACACTTATACCACATCATTGCAGTTTGTTACTGATGTTTGCCACTCCATTTACCTTAAATTATCTTATTCAATCTCTTTTGATTAAATTTTTACTGATGTTTCTAAGTAGATAAACGGAACGATAGAGTGACCCCTTCGCATACTTTAAAGAACTTTTTAAAACTGCAAAACATACTTCGAAGAATTAATGTAGTAAAAGATAGAAAATAACCCCCTGAAAGAACAGAAAATCAAACATTTTTTATGTAGATCTTGTTGGACTTAATTTTGATGGAATTCAATTTAGAGTACGAGCCAATTATCAAAATCCCTGAACTAAACAATGCAATTCAAAATAATTCTTCGTACTACATGTTTGAAATAAATAAAGCGGAAGCGAAAGATACTGTCCATCTCTAGTCTCATCTTCTTTTCTTGAGAGTCTTGAGAAGTAGAGGAGACGTCCTTGCACAATCACGGAAGAACCGTCGACGAGTCCTTCCAAACAATTACCGGACGCTTTCTTTTCTCCGAGAGCACGAACGTCTCAATGGAGTATATCCATCTAATGGAGATGTGAGATGGTAGCTACGCACAGCACATATGCTCTAAACAATACTATTTTCAATTACTCGTAATGCTTGGAGACTCGGTGCTATTTATAAGGATGTCAATGTATTTTGAAAAGATACAAAATTAATTATCAAATATTCATGTAATATATAAAATTATATTCTCTCCAATTCTTTTCCAAATTCTCCTGTTTACTTCTATAAATATTTCCGCGAAATTTGATATATATGCTAGAATATTCAATCAGAAAGATAATGATAAATTTAAGCAGTCAAAACTTGTCTTAAAATAGATCTGTTGAAAGGAAATTTTATACCTGGGATTTTATCGCTTATTTATTTTTACTATATAATTTGCTAGGTCACAGAAAGGAAATTTTAAATTGATCCAATGCTTTTCAGGTTGACTCAGGCCCATGATCTTTGTTGACCTAATTTATAAAGCACTGGTATGTTGTTAGTCTGGAAATGAGGCCTGTTTCAAATTGGGCCTTGAATTTGGTTTGTGTACTGGATCCACAGCCCGTTAAGAAACATCTCCAGTTCTCTAAAACGAACACGTAGGCTGTGATCTGTGACAGGTGAGGTCACAGACAAGGTGGGCCAACATCACACGAGAGATATTTTAATCACGTGGGCCCAATGATGTCAGAAAGTTGACACACGGTCAAACAATGTGTCTGTTATCTCTGACCGGATTACTCTAATTATTGATTATTTTATTTCCCCAAGTTTGAAAAAAAGAAAAGAAAAGAAAGGTAGTTATCGAGATGCGAGAAAGGCCACGTGTCAAAGCGGCGTACCCTCTTCGTACGACGGGAATATGAGATCACCTAAATATCTTTCTCTCTCTCTAACATTCCTCTCTCTTCTCTTCTCTCTTGCTCGATCTGCTTCTCTCTCTCTTCGGTTGCGCTGGTTGTAAGGTACTCTTTTCTTTCTCTCTTTATAAAAACCCTAGGTGAGTGAGGCAACAGTGAAGTGACACATTGTACAGTAACTGTGGTTAGATTTTTTTTCCCTTTTTTGTTGTTCTAATTTGGTACCGATCCCAAATGCTCATACCGTGATCTCAGGATGTTTTATCTTTTAGTGCAATCTCGTGTAATTTTTAAACTGGTAGGTGGTTCTCCATGAAATTCGGTGGGGTTTCGTCGCAATTGGTAGATTCCTGTGTTTTTTTTTTGTTTAAAAGAAAAAACTTCAGGGATCGTAGTGCACTGCTTGCAGTATTTGAGGACTGATCTTTACGAATTTGTGTAGCCTTGCAGCTTGATTTTGTCTAGAATCTTAGAAGAGTAGTTGTACGTTGTGGTAGTTGGTCAAACCCTAGAATGCAATCCTGGATGTTGCCTGGATTTGTTTTTGCCAAGTGCCAACCCGAGGAACTTACTTTCTCAGTTGGTAAAAGATTTTGCTGCATTGATATTCTTATAATTCGAGTTTGCTTAATGCCTTTTGTTTTTTGGTTTGTTCTTCTTTATATTTTGTTCTTTGCCCGCAATAGTACTAATATATTTTATAATTCATTCTAGTACATAATATGTTTTAACAGCATTGCATAGTTTGCCATTGGCAAGTATCTCTTCTATTTTGTCTTTGTGAAATTCTCTTATATTCAATTTTTGTTGTATAAAAATAATTATTTTTTTCAAAAATTGCAGATATCAGTACCTTTAGGAAGTGACTAACAAATAAGGCTTTCTTTTTGTTATTTACCTGACAAGATGGACTCAAGAGACCCAACACCAGTTGCCACCATTTCGGCACCCTCTCCATTTGTGTCAGCTCCGCATCCTCCAGCACCTACCAATCCACCCAGCTCGTCTCCATTTGCTCCCAACCCAAACCCCTCTAGTATGTCACAACCTGTGCAACTCTCTTTTGAATCACATGCTCCAAGTCCACCAGTTTTACAAACACCTGGTTCACAGACAACTGGTTCTTACTTCGTCAACAGTCATGGCAATTCAGGTGAACCGATGAAGAAAAAAAGAGGAAGGCCAAGGAAGTATGCTCCTGATGGAAACATGGCTTTGGCTTTGAGGCCGGGATCTTCTGCACCAGGTTCATATGATGGCCCTGCTAGTGATCCTTCCTTTAAAAGGAAGGGGCGACCTCCTGGGTCTGGAAGAAAAAAGCAGCTCGAAGCTCTTGGTAAAAACTTGGAACAAATTTGTTTTTTGTTAGAATTCTTTTTTCATGACCTTGAAAAATGAGAACTATCCCTATCTATGACATAGGACTTATACAGAAATCATTCTGTGAAAGTAAAGACATGTAAATTGTTAGTGCTAGGTACTAATTTGTACAGACAGTATTTATAATTTCTTAGTTAATTTGCAAGTTTGTAACCAATCTCTTAACGTAAAAGACTAAGAAATTAGAGTAGGCTTAATGCATATTTTTTTCTTGATAATGTGATCTGATGAATTATTTTCCCTCTTAATAATATGATTGCATATATGGTTACTTACAAAAATTTTGTTATTCAGGTTCTTCTGGAGCTGCATTCACACCTCATATTATAACTGTAACACCCGGCGAGGTATGTGGTTGAGATCCTATTTTGTTTCTGCTACCCTCTTATTGCAACTGTAAAATATGACATTATGTACCTTTCCTTTTTGTGTGTGTTTTGTTTTAACAATAATACAGGATGTTACCTCCAAAATAATGGCATTTTCACAACAAGGTCCCCGCACAATCTGTGTTCTTTCTGCCAATGGAGCCATAAGTAATGTTACCTTGCGTCAGCCTGCCACCTCCGGTGGCCTTGTTACCTATGAGGTTCTTATCTTTTTATTCTTTTTTTTTATTTGTATTTCACATCGCCAGTACAACTTATCATGCCAAACTAAATTCATGTTCTTTTTTTCTTGGCATTTTGAACTTCTTTCTGCAAATGCATTGCAAGTCATACTGTTTTATTAGTAGGTACCGTTGTGTTCAGTAAACTTGCTACCATTAAGAATTTATGTGTCTTTTGCACTAAAGTTGTGTTTATATATTTGATGAATACAGGGTCGATTTGAGATAATATCTCTTTCGGGTTCATCTCTATTGGCACAAGATGGTGACACGCGCAGCCGCACCGGTGGGTTGAGTGTGGCACTGGCTGGATCTGATGGTCGTGTACTTGGTGGTTGTGTGGCTGGCATGCTTATGGCATCCACACCTGTCCAGGTCTATTTCTTGCATTTCCTCCTTTCCTTCTTCCAAGTTCATTTATTTCTTCAATGCTTCTGGGTAGTGGTTGCAATAATGTTTACCTAAATTCTCAAATGTATAAAGTATATATGCATACTGAGATCATATACAAGATTGATTAAAATTAGACTCTTTCACAAATTACTACATCATGCTCACTTAACTCCCACTTAAATACCAAATGGGTCACTTTTCGCAATTTCAAATTCAAATTTGACCCTTCGCTATGAACTGGATCTGTCAATTTCATGTATGTATTTTTTTATACTTTCTCATAAAATATTTGCGTAATTTTAAGGAAAATGTGAGGTTATCTGCTTCTTGTGAAATCGTTGACTGAATATTAGTTAGGGAACTCTTATTATTTTTAAACATTAATTTATAATAATTGTGTGCATTGGATCTAATATAGAAACATCGACTTAATTAGTATAAAAAGCAAAGTTTAGTGTTGTGGTGGAATTAATCAAAATTGAGTGGCTGAAATACAATGGAGTCCAGAGTTGTCCAACTTTAGGTGGAACCAAACCTAGAAAAAATGTTTCTGTACCCCAGAAATGACCATGTATTACTATTGTTTCCTAGAGACGACCAATGAAAACACAATAGCAAATACTTTAGGGCGGACATGGCAATATCACACATACCTTGTTAGATTTGTTTATAGCAACATGAACAAGTACTCAATAAAAGTCGGTACATGTAATTTGACTTTTCATGTTTTATTTTTTTCTTGTCTTTAATTATTGCTAAACAAGTTTTCTAAACTGAACTCCATAGGTGGTGGTTGGTAGTTTCATAGCTGAAGGAAAGAAGCCAAAACCAAAGCCAGAACAATTTAGTCGGGAGCCTGTGTCAAACCCATCCATGATGAGAACCGGGCCGCCTGCAGCTCATACGGCGGTCCCAACAATGATGAGAACTGGTCCACCACAACATAACATGGGGGAATTCCCCCACGGCTTCGGCCCTATGTCAAACGGCAGCAGCCCGCCTTCAGATGGGATGTCAGATGATGATGAGTCTGGATCAGATGACGACTCAGGAAGCCCTGTAGATCGCCATCATATGGGCCACAATTTTAGCAATTCTGGGGCCCACCATGTCTCATCTGGTTACAGCCCAATGGGTTGGCCACTTTCTAGTGCAAACCAGACCAGGCATGAGTCTGACATGAAGATGATGTCAAAGTAGTTGCTAGATTAGGTTTACCCCCTCCCTCTCTCAATATGTAGTTTGTCGTGTTGTTCCTAAGGTAAGTATTGCATGAGTTCAGTTGATTTCTTTATCTAAAGTTCTAACTGTTCTGTGGGTGTAATTTTCTAATCAAATTTTAGTTGATGAGACCGTGTGTATTGGAGCCATTGCTGTTTGTGATCACGCTAATTATCATTACTAGACGAATTTGTCGTTTAATTGTCTAGCTGTTATTACATTTTTTTATGCCCCTCATCGGTTTTCTAATTTGGAGCTACAGTGGGCATATGAAATGGGTCGGGGGCAAAGACATTGCCTAGTTGAATTTGCGAGTTCTTCAGTGGCGCATGCTCATCTTGGCTTTACGTACGCTACAGCGGCTACACTGTTACAAATGAAGGTATCTCCGTACATTAGAAGCGCGATAGCAGGACAGAATTGAGAATGCCTACTCTAGAAAACTTATCCTATATATAGTACTTTCTTTTAAACCTCATGAAGAAGAGAGACATAATTTAAAGAAATTACTGAATATTTAGTAAACAAAGGGTATATGCTGTTAAAACAAATATCCTGAGAACAAATCACGGCATTGTGCTCGACACAACTTTAAAAAATATATATCAGATGAACTTTTTAACTTAATTATTTACACAGTACTGTCCCCTCAAATCAAATAATAAACAAGAATCAAAGAGGTCTACCTATAACTGTTGGGATGACAAAAGATTAAGACAAAAACAACAGTTTACGAGCAGAATTACTTGAAACATTCACTAAGGCACGTCAAATTCAGCACCTAATCTCGTATGATCCAGCTTTAGTTATGTAACGAACCCATTCCACAGTGTTGTATCCACTCTTCTCCCACACCTGGAAATAGCAAAGAGGGTTGTTTACTGAGGTTAACTGGGATCAAAAGTATGAGCTTTGATAATTATTCTATGCCACTCGCTCACAGTATCATTACATGCTATAAGCATAGTAGTAAAAGTTTGAAAAGTTGAGCAATTCATGGGGATAGACACTTCATATAAAAGAAAGATGGCTGCAGATACCTTAAGAAATAGCAAAGAGAAGTATTTACTGAGGACTGGGATCAAAATTTGAGCTTACTGATAATGGTTCTATGCCATTCAATTACAGTACCATTACAAGCTAAGCATAGTACTAAAAGTTTGAAAACTTGAGCAATTTATGTGGTTAGAAACATCATATAAAGAAATATGGCTGCAAATACCTTAAGAAATCTGACACGCAATCCTGATGCAGTAAACATAGGAACCTGCAAATGAAAATAAGCTTATTAGTGGCACTCAAGGGACCAGTATGCCACCAAAGGTCCCAAATATCGCCATGCAGATATCTAGATAGGCTACTTATCAGATATCTGCAATTGAGTATCAGTACAACATCAAAGGTCATCAAATACATCTCTATATAAACTTGACTTTGTTCAAATAGATCACTACAATTATGACACCTCATATTTTATTTTCATTTACAACAATTGTCAGGATTTTCTATTTAATTGTCAAATATTTCTTTCCCATATTAATCATTGTGTGAAGTATAGCATATTTCGTTGTCAAGATTGTCAACTGAATTCTCATCCATTTTAAATTCCTTATTGCTATAAGAAAGTATTCGTGTAATGCACCCTTCTATTTATAAAGGAAATATAAAAATCAATGTTCCTTCCCAATTCCAACAAATAAAAGGGCAAGTACCAGCACAGTCCAACCAGACCCAACCTGCAGGTATCCCTAAACATGTCCCTAAGAATAACAGGAGCAGCAAGAAGTGGTTGCCAACACTATCAAAGGAGAACATTTTTAATGGATGAGTTCTGATCACTGACCTGAAATTCCATTTGAATAGGAGGCCTAGTTACTGCCTTCTTTTCACCCATAGTAGAGATCAACTCAACCTCTGCATTCATTGTTGCCTCTGTTTGTCCCGGAAATTTCCTTATCCTGCAATTTCAAAGCTATTTGATTTTTGTTTTTCAAATATACAGATTTGTGCCCACTACTAGCCATTTAGAGGAAGAGAAATAACTAGGGTTAGCTGCAAAATCCAACTCAACCTACTGCTCACATTTTGACTCATTGTACTTGAAAGAGGCTCAAGTTGTTAACTAGGTTTTGTCAAGTAATAACAAATAAAAATAGCGAGAAGATTCATTAATCTGTAGTTCAGGCCTACAGAAGAATTGTTTAGGTCAAAAAAACTTTATAAAAAGTATCCAATATTATTTTTCAGACAGAATGTCACATGTTTGGGACTTGAGGGTTTGTTGTTGTTGACAGAACACCACATGGTTAGTGATGTAGTAAGATTAATCCAAGCAAAATGTAAGTTATACTATGAAGTATGAACTCATGCATATCCATGTCAGACTAACTTAACTAAATGGTATTTCATATAAAGTTGGACGGTCCAAACTCAATTGGTTTGCTAATTTCAATTTAGGTCGACCTACATGTCTGTTGATTGCAACCAAACAGGTACTGTCAATGGCTAATTGAACGTGAAAATGTTATATGAAAAGGCCATGAAATATTAGGACTCGGCTGGACATATTTTGTCAGATACTCTATGCAAACACGTAGAAAGTACAGACTGATACTATAAAAGAACCAGTATAGAACTTACTTCCAAACCAAACAATCAATGGAAGCATTGTATTTAGCTTTGCCAGTTGTTACTTGAAAACTAGTTTTTGCAGTTTGCTTAGGAACCGGGACCTTCACCACCACCCCCAGAGCAAACATCTTTGCACCATATGAGCTTTTCACCTGTAAATTAGATAAGATATAATATTCTTATGTAAATAGAAAACAAAAAAAATGTATAGCCCAATACTTTGTGGAGTATAGAGAGATGGTCAACTACATACATTGACATTGACTTCTAACCGTGTTCTGCCCAATTCTTTGATTGTTGGCAATACTCTGAATGGGAGATTTACTCCCTCTGTGATACGGTACCTAAAAGAAATATAGAGTTCGACACCAAACTGGCATTAGTCAAAACCGTACTTTTAAGATTATAAGTTGCAGTGACAGTTCAGAGAAATGGAGTTACTTCATCAATTCAAATTCACCATCAGGAGGCACGAAACTGACAGTCTTCTCAGAATTGAATCTTGTTAGGTTTACACATTGGTGAAAAGTCACATCATCAAGTTCAATTGTCTTCCCACTGAAAGAGAGAAATAAAGAAAGCTTGTCATAAAAAAATAGTTGAGCTTACCCTTCATTTGCAAATATAAAAAGCCTAGATACAACATAATAATTTGAAGAGCAAAATAATGCATTCGGCAGCAGACTTAGGCCCTGTTCGGCAGCAAATTTTTTCTGGGAATGGAAATGGGTTGTTTTGGGTAAGTCCCTCTCCATTTGACCCATTTCCAAGTCCTACGGGAAAATGAAAATCAACTTGGATTGAATTATTTTTTTCCCAAGATTTTGTATTGAATTCGGTGGGTATGCAAGGGTTAACAAACCAATTCCTTTTGAAATAGTAAAATGCCGAACAGCTTCTGGAAGAAACTGCCGATTAGAAAAAAATCCGTTCCATTACCGTCCAAAAAGTTAATGCCGAACAGCCCCTTAAAGATCTATATGACAGAGACATAAATATCCAATAAAAAGATCTTCATGAAAGTCATTTTTTTAATAGATGCTCTAGTCTGTTTATTTCCTTTATTTCCTTTTATATTTGCAAAGTCCCCTCTGGAAAGAAAATGAAATATATCATCCAAGACAATACATTCTGTGATGTTGTTCATTCAAGTTTGAAAATGATTGGGTTTTGCAAATAAGAAATCTGGTTAGTTTGTGCCATTAGAATAAATGTTAAATGTTTGTGAAGTAAGTAATATGGAAATTGCCTGCAAATGTTCAATTGCCAGAGAAAGCTTTTTTCTTAAGAGATGTGTAAAGAGCATAAATATCTGGTACCTTCTAGTAGGCCTGGCTTTGATTTGGGATTCTTTTTCCAAGCCAATCTTGTCATTTAACCCCAGTTTCAAGTCAGGCATCCCCGAAAGAAAGCACTTCATGAGAACTTTCCCCGTTACATCACACCTTAGTACATTCCCTTAAAAGATTGAAGGCATAATGATTAAACAGACAATCAGTTAATTTAATACAGAAGCTAAACTGGGAACTTATTGTGTTGTTCGATTTAGGATGCTTAGAAAATAAAAAATCCATGTGCAAATCTCCAGTTTGACAAAATAAACCATAAATGAAAATCAATTTCCAATAGATTAGGCTTCATGTGTAAGACCTTACCTTTAGAGGACATGAGAAGATTAACACTTTCAACTATGTCCAAGAACACCTGAAATATGTTACAGTTAGCATTCTCGCATTCCCAATTACCCGTTTATAAGCTGGAATAGAAATCCGAGGGACAAAACAAGATTACCTCATTTTTCTTATAGTGAAGACCCTCACGTCTCCAGCCAACAGCTCCAGTAACTTGTAGTGTAGCATTTGGGACTGGCTTTTCTGATGCCTTGGGTTAAAAAAAGGATGACATCACATTTAAGTATAAGAAGAGAGGTTCTGCAATTTCAACTTTAATAAATTAAAAAAACAACAACTAAAAGTTACTTTTAACTACCTTGGAAGAAAATGGAGATCGGATGCCTTCTTGAGTGATATACAGTTTCAAAATTTCAGGTGAAAGGTTCTGGGGGTAACCAAAATCCATGATTTCTGCAAATTGAGGGACCAAAAGAGTGTACAAAGGAATCTACTTAAAGGAAGGTTTCACAAAACAGAATGATTGCATAAATTATTAGATCATCCCTCATTCCTTTTTTGTCCCCCAAAGTTTATTACTGTAACTTATTGGTCCTTAACTTCTTCCACTTCTACTTTATGTTTAAATGATTAGAAGGAACTTGAAGTTAAAGCCTAGTTTTAAACTTTTAATGATGCTTGCTTAGAATTTCTAGCACAAATTGAGTTGATTTCTTGCCATATAAGCAAATATGGGAGGGTATTTATAAAATTTAAGACCTGTACCTCATATTCATTCTATGATAAAGCTGCCACCGCAGAGAAAAACGAACAGCAGCTTATGTGAACCAACATAGGAAACTTTAAGCTTTAACCAATCTAGGATTTATTGCTTGTAGCAACCCATTGAGGTTACCATTCGATATAAATATTATGTCATGAGACTTTTAAGTTGGAGATAAAGGAAATTGAGAAATAAAAATGTTCAACTTTGTGTATGAAGTGTAGAATATACCGTCAAGTAGCTCATAAATGAGAACAAAATTATTTCTGATAGCATCCTCATCAAAGTTTCCGCCAAAGTAAGACTTAAATAGAGCAACAGCCTGGTCAGAGAAAAGAGAAACATGCATTGATATCAAAGTTTAGGAAGGTTTACTTAGGTATGGATCGACATATGGAGAAGACTCGGCCTGTGCCCTTAAACTAGACTTGAACATACAATAATTAAGTGAAAAGCTTCCCTTATATGTTGGTATTTAGCTCTTTGAGCCTCCAAGTACTGATGTATTCTTATGATATACAGGTCATAGAATTTAGAGGCATGCAACATACAAGCATGTGGAGACCATAGGTATGGTGAACTATTTTCTTTCATTCAATCCGTTCTTTTGTTTTTACAATTATCAATATTTTTTGCTTTTAAAGTTTCATTATACCCAATTAAATAAACCATTATGGTACTCCCAGTAAGGCATGATAAATATGGTTTTATACCACATGTCGTAGCATGAAAAAGGAAACATACCTCAACCACGAATTTGAACGCTGATGCAGCATTAGCATTGCTACTGACAACAATCACAATATACACATTACTAATTCTCATATAGAGAAAGGAGCATCCCCCAATCTGGCGCACAGGACAAGTTCCCATTTCCTTTGTTTGCATGATATGTGTTCTGAATGCATCAACCATGTTGCCTCTGAATCACAAATCATGACCAATTATCAGATTTATTTATGCAGATTTGAACCATTAGATCCAACTCAGCATACAATTTTAACCTTAAGCAGATACAATTATGGAAGCACATTTATAGAATTTCAGATCGTAGTAAATAACATTTTATCTTTTCCAAATCGTATCAAACCTTCACTTATATTGATTAACATCTCAACCAAACTTCACTTATATTGATTAAACTTAAATGTAAACGATAAAATCTAACGCTCTTACCCGACATCGTCTCGATAAAGGCGATTGATTAGAACGTCGCCACGGAGATTTAGGAAATATATAGCTGATGCCGCAACTGGCATCTCTTCACCAAATTAGAAACCCTACACCACTCAACAATTGTTTCTCTGTAGATCAAGCTAGGGTATTTCCCTCCTTGTGCAGAGAAAATTGGGAAGGGGGAGAGGAGAGGGTGTTGACTGCAGTAGATGGTTCCTCGTTCGGACCAAGGCAAGGGCTCGAAATAATTCAAAGAGGAAGTTTCGTGAGCTAGGTGTATATGCGGTGCACGGAGATCATCAGTCATATACTTTTTGTGGGCCCGTCCTTTACCAGGACTGATAAGGAGCTCCAGTCCTACGGGCCAGTTCAGACTTCAGCGTGACAAGGAGTTTATGGTTTGATATCTTAACTCGTATTTAAATCGTGAGTTTTAAGTTAAAAAGAGATATAATTTGTAGTTAAGGTGCTTTAACGTTCGTATAATAATTAGATTTAGTAAAACTAAACTAAACAATTTGGTTTTGAATCGGTGCTTAAAAATTAACGTTCGGGTAGGGAGTGTCAATAGATACGATACGGGTCGATGGAGGTATTTTCGTATTCGTATTCATTTGAAATTACTTTTGTTCATATCTTATCATTACCCGTTAAAATTTGACTTATCCTTACCTTATCTTTACTCGTTAAAATTATAGGATAACGAACGGTAACGGACGATACTGATAGTAGTAATATAATATAATATTTTATTTTATTTTATAGATAAATCATAATTTACATAAATATACATAAAATTAATATTTTTCATAAACACAAGCACAACACGAGAGCAAGTAGTGCATATACATTAACTAGAAAAAATAATTTATAATGTGAAATATTAAACTATGATTATAATTATACTTATAGTTTTTTAAAAGAATTAAATGAGAAGATGGTAAAATTAAACAAATAATTAGTTGGATGAAATTAATTTTGGTAGAATCCAAGAGACAAACTGTTAAAAATTAAGTTTTATCGAGAAGAGAATAAATAATTAGATGGTCTCCTAGAAAACTTAATTACTAATAGATTAATTATTATTACAGATTTCAAAATAGAATATATATATATATATATATATTTATTTATATTTATATTATTTTATATTTACCTTATAGGATAATGGATACGAAATAGCTCTTACCCATATCCTATCTGTTTAGCTAACGAAAAAAATCTTACCCATATCCATATCCAATAAGCTAACGAAAAAATTCTTATCCATACCCATCTTATCGAATACAATGGAATCAAGTAAAATGATAAAATGATTTCGTTGACAACCCTACGTTCGAGACAATTAACAACTATCCAGAGAGTTCTTAAATCTAGGCAAATTATCTGATTATCACAACAACAACAGCAACAACAACAACAACAACAATAATAATAGTAATAATAATAATTTATTAGCATATATATTATTTAATTTGCTCACATTTTTTTCACCTTCATCTTTAATGTCTTCTTAAATGCATTTCACTTACTTTATTATTATTATTTCAGATCAATATTTATATCAAAATTATTGTAATCTTTTTAATTTTAAAACTAAACCTAATGGAATAAGAGTATTTTATATTCTTAAAAAATTTCAGATCATTTTGAGCATCTTTTATATCATACATTAATTATTCTTAATATTTATTTTATACAACAACTTTCTTTCTAGTTTTTTGTAGCACACGTGTTAATGTGTTATTATATAAATTTTAGAGTTCTTTCAAGAATTATATTTTCAAAGTTTTCAAAATAACTTTGAACTAGCTGGATTATTCTCTCAAGATTATAGCCTTTCTCCAACTTCCTAATTTGTGACTTTATTTCCCAAAAAATACAAATAGGAAAATCTCATAAGAACCTACCTCAAATTTTACAGTAAAGTATAGGCACTACTTCTATTCTACAAAGGCACAAATAAATGATGATTGAAATTTTGACAAATCAAGCTCAAGTATGTACTTGAGCTTGCCGCTTTATAATAATAATAAATAATATATTCATGATAATTTTTCCTCCATATACTTTTTTTAGTGCTATTATCAAGAATTAAAAGTTTAAAATCAATAAATTTACACTTATTAACAAAATAATTTAATACATCAATAATTTATATTATATTTCAAGCTGTCTTATGATGAGTCGATTGAATTCATGAAATATACGAGACAAATCGAGCCGGCTCACTAAATAGCGAGCCAAAAATGGATGATTTTTTTTCGAGATGACTCGTATTGAGCAACCTTAATCTGATAATAGTCTAGAACCAGCTCTTGGTCTAGTTGTCAAGAGTAATGCTCTCTCAAAAAGAAGTCGCAGGTTCGAAATCCAACTTTAGAGATTTTAGATCAAAATTTAAATTAGAGTTGGAACAAAAACTCCACTTCTTCTAAAAAAATCTGATAACAGTCTAATCACAGTAAAATTCTACATAACATCGTGATTAGTACGAATAATTTGTAATACTATCGGTATCGCTAAGGTCACAAATTCATACTCCACAAAAAAGTTGAAGAAAAAAATGAACACTTTAGAACAATTAAATATGGAATATTGTTTCTAATAGAAAGAGGCTTTAATTCTTTTATTGATAACTCTCTATATTAGAATCCGGATTTAACATTTAATTTTAAAAAAAGATTAATATTCTTTTTCAACATTTGTTAAAATTTGAACCGCAAAAAAACTTAAATAAATAAAAAATGAAGTGACGTGGTCTTGTAGCATGGTTTTACGAAGCTACTGAACAACTGACATTGGGTCCTACTTCACCAGTTCAGTCAAAGTGGCGCTGTGGTCGCCTCTGTGCTCTGTGCCAGTCTGCCAGATCCCAGAGAAGATGGATCGAAACAGCCTTGACCGTCTTGCTCTCTCTCTTCCTGCTCTGCTCACTGGACACATACTAAATAAAGAACGAAAAATCGAAGGAAGTTAACAAAATAACAAACGAAAGAAAATAGTTGAGAGCTCGGGCTGCCTTCTTTGCGTTGTTGCATCACATACCTAGGTTGGCTAGGTGAGAGTTATCAGCTTTTCCCTTCTGTTTATTTCCGAGATTATTCGCCTCTTATTTACTTGCTAATTTCGTACGCCTTCTCTTGTTCTTATCGGATCACGTTCTTCT